>JABUQX010045406.1:40000-45599 GCA_015478945.1 Trachelipus rathkii | reverse complement strand
CAAGGGCTTATGATGTAAGGCATGCATTTGTTTAAGTTTTGTAGACGCGAAACAAAAGTCTTCTAGTTTAAATTATAAGGATTTATTTTTTGTTAGAGATCTTTTTAAAGGTTTGAAAGTAATTTAATCTAGATTCTGAAAGGTTAGACACAAAGCATTTAAGTTCAAGAAATTGGGGTGAAAAAGGAATAATATATATTATAATAATATATATATATATATTATATATATAATATATATATATTATATATATATATTATATATATATATATATATTATATATATATATATTATATAATATCTATATATTATATTATATATATATATATTATTATTATATATATATATATATATATTATATATATATATATATATATATATATATATATATATAATATATATAATATAATATATATATATATATATCTATTAATATAATTTTTATATTATAAATAAATTATAAATTATATATATTATATATATATATATAGTATAATATATATATATATATATATATATTAATTATTATATATATATATAATATATATATATATTATATATATATATATATAATATATATATATATATATATATATATGCTGGCTGCTCTTGATTTCTGAAATTGTTAGACTTACAATAAAAAAAGTCAAAAATCACACTTTATTAAACATTATTTATAATTTATATATAAAAGGGGAATAGAAAGAATAGTGTTCCGATAGAGTGGTCCGTAGAGTACATAAACGAATGAGCTTAACGATTAGTTTAAAGGTCAAAGGGCTCGAGTAAGAAAATGTAAATATGTGTGGAAAGACGAGTAATTCAAACTCCCTTCAAAGGAAGAAATATATAAGAAGAAAGTTCTGAAAATAGCCACAACAACAATGAGAAATCTGGGAAAGATAGTAAGAACGGGAAAGTTGCTGAATCAGAAAGCATAAGACCCTAACCTTTCGAGATGAGAAGTACGAGTAGAACCTCATGAATGATGAAAGACGTACATCATATGCAAAGACGAACAACCCCCCAAACAGAAGAAGAAACTATGGTTGTGTTAAAATTTTGAATTTCAAACCCAGGTCTAACCTCTAAGAAGTTGTTGGAAAAACACAAACGTACAATGAAAAATACTTTCAAAATAAGAACACGAAGAGGAAGCAAGACATCAAGAAACATAAAAAATCTAGGACGTATGATGATTGAGATCGATAACTTTCATCAAAAAAAATATATTGTAGTTGGCGCCGACACAGATAATAAATTCAGAAGATACAAATGAACGCAAATTGAGGCTATTTGAGGAATCGGACAAACAACCATATTTCTTCCGCCTTATTTAGAAATACAAGAAGGATCAAAGTTCAGTGTGTCAATATCATTCCACTATCATAAAATATTTCTAGTTATAAAAAAAATTGATTCACAAAGTAAGGAACTATATTCTTTCTATCTGCATAAGAATAGATATGCGATTAAGTGAAAAATAGATATCAAATTATAAAAAAAAAGTTTTATAAATGAATTGACGCAGAATAGCAAGAAAACTTTGACCAACCTTGTCTGTGATAGATTTACCAGCAATGATCTTGACAATCATCATACTTTCAAAGTGACCGGATTGGAAACTCCGAGAGGAGATTACACATAAGAAATTGTAGACACTGAAAGATGGGAAAAGGTAGCAAAATTGAATAGTTCAAAACACGTCCAGCTTATCGCGAAAATTACGGAAAGGACGAAAGGCAGAAGACGCGTAAAAGTCAGAGAGAAACGAGATTCAGAGATAAAATTAAAGATTAAGATTTACTTCCAAAATCTGTTCCTCTTTACGATTCTAATGTTCAAGAAATAATGAATTGATAGAGCTGCGTGAAGGAGGAATAACACATATGAGTAATTCTGGTGATATGACTATTGAAGCCCAAGGCTTCTTTCGGGCAAAATGCAACAAATTAGCAAATTCTAATCCATCATTAGCAGGAGGTAGGCTAACTCTTGTGGCGACTGGAAGCAAGAAGAGCCCAACTATTTCTCCCGCAACAGAAGAAAAAGAAGAAGAAAGAAGAACGAAGAAAACAGCAAGAAGAAGAAGAAGAAGACAAAAGTAGGAAGAAGAAGAAGAACGCGGAAAAGAAAAAAATCATAAAGAATACTTAATGAAAATTTAAATATTAAATAAAACATTAAAAATTAAAATATTTAAATATTAAATATTAAATATTAAATATTAATATTAAATTATCTAAATATTAAAATATAAATATTAACTAATAAAATTAATCTTGAAATAGGCCTATTTCATTTTTGATACAAGGTCACGAGACATTTTTATAAAAAATCTAATATTAAATAGTTATTAAATAAAATATCTAAAAACAACATTTACCATTACAATCACCACGATTCTTGGAGACAAAAATAAGAAGTTATTGACGTTTCTGTACTTGGAATGCCCACATACGATAATTTCCAGGAGTTAGACTTCCCCTCCGGATGAACTAAGCAATGGGAGAAAGCGAGACAGTTCACAGACAAACTATACAGTTTTAAGTGATGGCCATTTAAAATGGAAATGTACGGCTCTATCTTAGAGAGACACACACCTTGAGCATCCAATTCTTTACCCATACTACCAAAGCATCCCACTGGAGGAGATAAATAATAAATGCAACACTATTTCCTTTTAGTCACATAGAATTGCATGAATGCACCGAAACTGTTAGGTGGAAAATATGGAGGACCCTAGATCAGCAGCCAACCACAAATAATAAGACAACGTCATTTGTTCAAATAAAAAAAATAACCCTTTGGATGAAAATGAATATAGAGCAGCTAAAAGAGCGGCAGCAAGAAGATGAGGTTTCCCGTCTGAAAAACTCTCAAACACTAGAATTTCCGTTATGAACAAGAGTTAGGTCTAGAAAAAGTGAGGAGGTGCTAAACATGTAAAAATTAGAATTAAGAACGTGAGTCCTGCGGAAATGAAGAGGAAATTCTTTATACTATAGTAAGCCGGTAGTTTCTTAGCTACATTAACCCTACTACCGGAATCGAAAAAACTCCCAAGAAATACTGAATGAGGAAGTGTATGAGGAACAAACTTCTTATGTCTCACCATGGACACTTCTGGAGTTATAAAATAGAGCAGATTAGTGTGTAAAGTATATTACAATTATGTTTGGTACGTGAAATAAAAGAGGAGGAGGAGTGCTTACTGGGCATGTTTGATGGCATTTATATACCCAAACATTCCATCTGCCCTTGTATACTTAAAAGAAAACTTTTCAGACAATAAGGAATGAGATTTTAAAAGAAACAAAATTTTTTTCAGAAGATGAGAGAGAGAGAGAAGACGAGGAGAGAGAGGAGAGGAACGAGACGAGAAGAAGAGAGAGAGAAAAAAGAGTGAAAACATAAAGAGAGAGAAGGAGGAGAAGAAGAGAGAGAGAGAGAGAGAGAGAGAGAGAGCACAAATATGTATCAATGTAATTCATCCTTAATGTATTTTATTATTATTTTCAAATTGGTAATGTCTTTATAATCGTACATTTCCAAACTTAATTATAAATAGTATAATAAAACGCCAATCTCTAACCGAAATTCCGCTCACCATCCATTATACTGATGTAGATAGTGGACGTCATCCCCAATTCGGAACAGAAATTATGAGGCAAGGGAACCAACATGTATTATATATATATCTTAAACAAGATAAAATGCGCATATGAAACACGACTTACTCTATTGAAAGAAACTAAATTTATCTTTTAATCTATACAGGAAGAAAATAACTATACAATATAACTAGTTCAATATATCTGTAGACTATAATAAGAGACGGAAACAAACAATAACTTATGAAAAATCTCCGTCGCTTACAGAAATTATTTCAAAATGTAAAATGATCAATAATATATTTTTAAGACTATAAAACCCCATTCGAATGTCGCATTTCCACATATAATATATATATATAATACTAACTATAATATATATATAATAATATTAATCACTAAATATACTACCTTACATACTATATATAATATATATATATATATATAAATAAAATATAACAATAAATATAATACTAAATATATATATTTATATATATATATATATATGATATATATTATATATATATATATACTATATATATATATATAGTAATCATAGTCAGCTAAATTAATATATATATATATATATATATATATACTATCATATATATATAAATATATATATATACTATATATATAGTATATATATTAATATATATATATATATATATATATATATATTATATATATATATATTATAATATATACTATAAAGTATAATTATTATATATATATATAAATATACTATAATATATACAAATATCTATATATACTAATATATATATACTAATACACTATAACCTATATAATATATTTTCAACGTCTATTCCGTTGCGACTTTAAATAGAAATCCTTTCTCAAGTTCTAATTATTATTTATTCGATAATACCAAGCACAGGAAATTTTAATGAAAACATGAATATAAAAGGAAATGAATACACAATAAAGAAAATATAACGGTCACATATAAGTGATTTTAAAATCACTCATACCACCTGCACATTTATCTACCCATCAAACTTCTTTTACCTCACGTAGAATACACAGTATTCTCTTAAGCAGTATATAAGGAATGAAGAAAGAAAGAGAGAGAGAGGACGAGAGAGAGAGAGACAGAGAGAGAGAAGGAAGAGAGAGAGAGAGAGAGAGGAGGAGAGAGAGAGACAGACGGAGAGAGAAGAAGCAGCAGAGAGAAAGAGAAAGAGAGAGACTGAGAGCATTAGAGAGAGAGAGAGACGAGAGACGAGATTGATGGAGAAGAGAAGACGAGAGAGGATTAATAGATAGAGATAATAGATAGATAGATAGACTAGATAGATATAATAGATAGATAGACTTTAATTTACATTCTTTATTATCGCTAAAAACAAAGCAACATTTTCTAAAGTACATTAAAAATAAAATATCCACCAGACTACAAGTACAATACAATAGCTATGTAGAAATCATCTCAAAGAAATCTTCCTCTACTTTGTATAACCATATTCTCGCTTTTAAGGCACCAAGATCATTTTAAAAAAATAGTTGTATTTTGTGATTTAAATATTTTTTCTAATCTTCTCACATAGTCTACCTCTAATCAAATAAGGATCGATACTTATAATTATTAAATTCAACCATGCGCTCTATTACACAATATAGTGTAAAAACTATGCCATAATTTCATTTAATTTAGATAATGTTTAACATCAACATTCCCCAGACTATTACAAACATCACATCATATTTACTAAATCTCGTTGAAATCTTAAGGTCTTCTCTAATCAGGCATTGTGAAACAGTTTCAAATTGTTCAACAAATTGACTACTATTAGCTAAATTAACTCATAAATCTGCCTACATATACATCATGCCGCTAATGTACAGTAGAATACCTTAACAAATGCAAACATTCAAGATCCAGTGCATCTAAATCTACCACAAATCAAAGATATCAACACACTTACCACAAAAGAATATCTGTATTCTCTGCATCTTTTCAAATA
>JABUQX010045406.1:25000-37500 GCA_015478945.1 Trachelipus rathkii | reverse complement strand
CAGATAGTTCAGCAGTTTCAGTAATCCTCATTTGTGGTATCTTGCCAGATGAAGAAGTAAAATTTGACAAACAATTGGACCAACTGGACTATGCAGAAAAGTGATCGAAGAAAGACAATCTACCATTAAAAGATCTTCAACCTAAAATTCCATTAGAAAAATAGAAAATAGAATTCCATAAGGCATTAGATGAAATAATGAAAATCAACCGGAAATCAACGTTAACAGTTAAAGAGGCAATCCCTAGCTATCCTAAAATTTTGCAAGATGCGGTTTACGCAATTACAGCTCTGCCTCCTAGTCAAGTGAATGTTGAGAGCTTATTTTCTGCTTTAAAAATAATAAATTCGGATCTAAGGATTGAACAATGATAAAGGATGATTTTAGTCAAGAAGTTTAATTTTTAAGAAACAATTGTTTTGAATAAATTTATATTACATAGCTCAAGCAGTTCAAAGAGAAATTATTTTAAAATTTAGGAAGAAAGTGAATTACAATTTTTTTTTTTTTTTTTTTTTTTTAAAGAAAAAATCGGCTTAGAATAAAATTATATTGCATATGTTCAGGCAGCTCATAGTTCAAAAAGGAATTATTTTAAACTTTAGGAAATGCTAAAATATAATTTTTCCGTTTTTAAATAAACTACAAAAAAAAAAAAAAAAAAAAAAAAAAAAAAATTATAATAAAATTAAATTACAGAAATGAACAGGCAGTTCATTGATCAAAAAGGAATTATATTAAAATTTAGGACAAAAGTGAATTATTTTTTCCTGTATTTGTTAAAAATCTTATTTTCTGTAAAATATTTTAAGTTTCAAATTTTAAGTTCATAAAGATGTCATTTTTAATGACATCTTTATGAACTTAAAATTTAAAACTTAAAATATTTTAAAGAAAATAAGATTTTTAACAAATACAGAAAAAAATAAAAATAATAACATAAAATAAAATAAAAAATAAAATAAAAAATAAAAATAATAACATAAAAAATAAAAATAATAACATTCAATTTCATCATACCATAGAAATTTGTAACAGAGAGGTAAATGGAGAAGGATTTATAACTAGGAGCCAGAGCCGGAGCCGGAGCCGGAGCCGGAGCCGGAGCCGGAGCCGGAGTCGGAGCCGGGTAATTTTAAAAGCTAGAGCCGGTGCCGGAGCCGGGTAATTTTAAAATGCTGGAGCTGGAGCCGGAGTCGGAGCCGGTAAATTTTAAAATGCTGGAGCCGGAGCTGGAGCCGGAATCGGAGCCGGAATCGGAGCCGGAAAATAATTTTTCCGGCATCGCAGCCCTGTATATATATATATATATATATATATATATATATATATATATATATATATATATATATATATATATATATATATATATATATATATATATATATATATATATAATATATAATATATATATATATATATATATTATATATATATATATATATATATATATATAGTAGTGCAGAGGGGCTCCTTCCCTTAAAATTCGTATATATATATATTATAATATATATAATATATATTAGATATATATATAGATAGGTTTCAGACTATATATATAAGTATATATATATAAATTTACCCCTGTTAGGGTTATCGTACCGCCCTAAAATTTGGCCGCCCGTCAGGTGATGCGCCCCCCGGAGGGGGGTGTCGCCCCCTAAAATAGGAAATGACCGTAGCAGGATGAAACCTGCAAATTGCATAGAGGGGAAAATAGTAGAGGAGTCGGTGCTGGAGTCGGAGTCGGAGTATAGGGGACCCCCGGAGGGGAGTCCTTCCTGAAAAACAGAAGAATGCACGGAATGCATTAAAATAATGAGAGGGAAGTAAGGAGGGGGTAAGCGATGGAGTCGGAAACAGAGAAAGCAAGAAGTCGCGGAGAAGAAGTCAGAGCAGAGGAATCGCAGGTCATCGGTACCAGCACCGGTGCTGGAGCCGAGGCGGTGCAATTAAATAAATATTTCGTTTAGCCCCATATTGGTGTCCTTATATATGTTTATAAGGTCCTAGAACTTGAATATGAGTTGTAAGTTCTTAAAGGGTTGTCTGGGGACCCCGGATATGGGTCCCCAGAAGAGAAGCACATGATGTGCGTGACAGAATACTATGAAAAGGGAGAAGGAGAAAGGAAGAAGATTGAGGAAGGAGTAAGGAGGGAGAGGAGAAGAGTCAGAGTTGGTACAGCACTGCGTCGGGGCGGTCGGTGGCGCCTGCGAGTTGGAAACATCTCGTTAATAGCCCATACACATATCAATGTATATGTTTATAAAGTCATAGAACTTGAATATGAGGATTCAAGTTCCTAATAGATGTCTGGGGACCCACCCAGCACACTGGCTTTCCACTGAAATAAAGAAGAAGAAATGCACGAGTGCAAAGCAGAAGAAGAAGGAGGAAAGAAGAAGAGAAATAAGAAGAAGTCTCATGTGTCGGAGCAAATGAGCCATAGCCTGCACCCGTGCTGGAGCCGGTGTGGTGCCGAGTTAGTAAATATTTGTTTAATAATACAATATTGGTATCAATATATATTTTTTATAAGATCGTAGATCTCGAATAAGATAGTTTCAAGTTCGTAAAAGGGGTGTATAGGAACCCCTCTGGGGCGAGCCTAAAACCTTGGAATTGTGCGATAGAAATGATGGCAAATTTGGCATACACCTTTCTTATAAGGGAACCTCGTCGCAGCAGAGGTTACGTGTTGCTTCGCTCATATGGTGTTGGGGCTGAGCCCCAAAACCTTGGAAATTGGCGTAGAAGAATAAAATTTGGAGAACACACAGAAGAGGAAGTTCAAATATTGATTATTTTTTAAATGTTATTATTTATTTAAAATAAATTATTTACTTTTTCAAATTTTTATTTATTTTTGTTTTATTTGTTTAAAACATTTTGTTTTTGCTAAAATTTTTATTCTTTTCATGTTTATAAGCAAAAAATTTGCATTTTACAGATCCTAAAGCAGTAAATCAGTAAATCAAACCACCCACAACACCCCTCCCACCCATCCATGACCTAGATCTATTGATCAATTGATCTATTGATCTATTGATCTACTGATCTATTGATTCAAATCATATTTTGTATAACATAACACAAAACATTTATTTATTTTTATTTTATTTGTTTAAAAAATATATATATTTTTACTAATTTTTTTTATTCTTTTTATGTTTATAACGTAAAAAATTTGTGTTTTACACACCCTGAAGTAGTAAATCAGTAAATCAAAACATGCACCCCACCCCTTAAACTTAGCCATGATCTATTGACATATTGATATATTGATTCAAATAATATTTTGTATAACATAACACAAAACTTTTTTTTTTTATTTTATTTGTTTAAAAAATATATATTTTTTATTATTTTTTATATTCTTTTTATGTTTATAACTTGAAAAATTTGCGTTTTACGCACCCTAAGGCAGTAAATCAGTAAATCAGTAAATCAAACCACCCACCCCACCCATCCCACCCATCCCACCCATCAATTGATCTATTGATCTATTTATCTATTGATTTAAATCATATTTTGTTTAACCTTATACAAAACTTTTATTTATTTTTATTTTATTTGTTTTAAAAATTTATATTTTAACTAAATTTTTTATTCTTTTTATGTTTATAACTTTAAAAAAATTGTGTTTTTACACACCCTAAAGCAGTAATCAGCAAGTCCGTAAATCAACACCACCCCACCCCTCCCGCCCTCCATGATCTATTGATCTATTGATCTATTGATCTATTGATCTATTGATTCAAATCATATTTTGTATAACATAACACAAAACTTTTATTATTTTATTTGTTTTAAATTACATATTTTCTGCAATAAAAATATTACTTTTAATGGTTATATATATATAAATTATAGTTTTTACACACCTTAAAGCAGTAAATCAGTAAATCAGTAAATCAAACCACCCACCCCACCCCTCCCACCCATCCATGATCTATTGATCTATTGATTCAAATCATATTTTGTATAACATAACACAAAACTTTCATTTATTTTTATTTTATTTGTTTAAAAAATATATATGTTTACTAATTTTTTAATTCTTTTCATGTTTATAACGTAAAAAATTTGAGTTTTACACACCCTGAAGCAGTAAATCAGTAAATCAAAACATGCACCCCACCCTTTCCACCTAGCCATGATCTAATGATCTATTGATCTATTGATCTATTGATCTACTGATTTAAATCATATTTTGTATAATATAACACAAAACTTTTATTTATTTTTATTTTACTTGTTTAAAAAATATATATTTTTTATTAATTTTTTTATTCTTTTTATGTTTATAACTTAAAAACTTTGCGTTTTACGCACCCTAAGGCAGTAAATCAGTAAATCAGTAAATCAAACCAACCACCCCATCCCTCCCACCCATCTATTGATCTATTGATCTATTGATTCAAATAATATTTTGTATATCATATCACAAAACTTTTATTTATTTTTATTTTATTTGTTTTAAAAATATATATATTTACTAAATTTTTTATTCTTTTTATGTTTATAACTTAAAAAATTTGCGTTTTACACACCCTAAAGCAACAAATCAGTAAATCAGTAAATCAAACCAACCACCCCACCCCTCCCACCCATCCATGATCTATTGATCTATTGATCTATTGATCTATCGATTCAAATCATATGTTGTTTAATATAACACAAAACTTTTATTTATTTTATTTGTTTTAAAATGTTATATTTCTACTAAATTTTTATACTTTTAATGTTTATTACTTAAAAAATTTGCTTTTGCACACCCTAAAGCAGTAATTCAGTAAATCAAACCACCCACCCCTCCCCTCCCTGCTCTTCCATGATCTATTGATCTATTAATCTATTGATCTATTGTTCTATTGATTCAAGTCACATTTCGAATATCATTTTCGATAAACATAACATAAAAATAAGTTCTTTATATACTGAACAACGAATATATGCTAACATTTTTAAAGTCAAATCAATTAAAGCTAAACATAGCATAACCTGAACTAAGAATATAATTGTATATCAAAACCTTTAATATACCTTACAGGGAATAAACTGCTAATATTGACAAATTTCCATACTTAACAACAGCGTAAAGTAACTAACATTGCACACAAAACGTAACCTCCTCACACTTTTTTCAATCGATAACTCAAACACTATCATTGTTATTTTTACCATTAACATAATAATATTTAGCAAACATTTATGATAAAACCTTACCTAATTATATACTGACCAACGAATATATTGCTAACGACAAAGTTTTCACATCATAAAAGCTAACATATCATAACCTGAACTAAGAAATAATGTACAACGAACAAAACCTAAACATACCTTAACGCACGAATAAAACTGTTAACATTAACAAAAGCTCCACACTTAACAAACAGTAAAGTAATTAAGATTGCATACAGAACGACCTATCCACACTTTTTTAAAACATATCTCTAACTGATTTTTTGTTATTTTTTACATATAAAATATATAATATTTCACAAAAATTTATCATAATCTTTACCTATTACATACTGCAAACCGAATATATGGCTAACCGTAAACAACGTTTTCACATCAATAAAGCTAACATATCAATACCTGAACTAAGAATTAATGTAAAACGACAAACCTAACATACATTACGCGCTAATAAAAAAAAATGCTAACATTAACAATGTTCCATACTAAAACAGTAAAGTAATTAACACTGCATACAGAACGTGACCTATTCTTCACCACTTTTTCAAATATATCTCTAACATATTAATGAACAGTTTTTACATTTAACATAGTAATATTTAACAAAAAATTATCTAACCCTACCTAAATTATCATTACAGAACACGAAATATGCTAGGTAACAAACGTTTTCACATCAATAAAGCTAACATATCATAAACCTTGAAATAAGAAATGTACATGTACAACGACAACCTAACATACCTCATGTATGAATAATCTGTTAACATTTACAAAGTTACTAGTTTAAAAAGTTTAAAGTAGCTTAAAAAGTGCATAAAAACTCAATCTATTTCCCCACTTTTCCACATATCAGCAACATCTAAAGCAGTATTATTAACAAAAATCCCTTAACAAAGTGTTCAATCTATCAAAGATACCAGCATCTTGAACTATGAATTGATACTACCTTCATCAAAGTGTCATGCATATCAAATATAACATCTTGTATTTTGAACTATGAAATAAACGTAGAAATTAGCAAAATTCGTCGGCCCAAACTTAACATTACTCAGCAAAATCTTAACCTAAGCCACCGTTTCTAACACATCATCACCAGCTAGCACAAAACTACAAAAAACCCATCAGTTCTCTAACAAATCAGTGTTAATTTCACATTGCCCTTAGTAATATTTAACAAAACGTAAACAGAAAATTAAACAATAGCATAAATAGCTATCAACATAGGCAATTAAAAATTATTTCAGTAAGTATTACTTTAAAAAACCAAAGCGTGTGCGCCAATCAAAGGGGTATAACCGCATTCCCAAATTTCACTAGATTAGAATAAAACGCTATCAAGACCAAGGATGAGTCATTTATATATCCAAATAACATACCAAGACCCTATCTAACCGAAAACTCAAGCTAACACCACTTTTCCAACATATCAATGTTAATTTTACATTAACATAGTAATATTTAACAAAAATTTATCATAACCTTACCTAACTATCATGCAGCCCTAAACATAACAAAGTTTTATCCTCAGTAAAGCTAAACTAAGAACATAACATACTTAACGCGCCCTGCGTACGAATAAACTGCTATCATTAACAAAGTTAACAACTTAACCAATAAAGCTAACATAGCAGAACCTGAACTAAGAACATAATGTAAAACAGCAAACCTAACATACCTTACGTATGAATAATCTGCTAACGTTAATAAAGTTCCCTACTTATCAAAGGTAAAGTAGCTAACATTACATACAAACTCAATCTAACCTCACTTTTCCAACATATCAATGCTAATTTTACATTGTCATAGTAATATTTAAATAAATATTTAGCAAAAAATTTATCATAACCTAACCTAACTATCGCACTGACAAACTAAATAAATTATAACTTGAACTAAGAACATAATGTAAAACAACAACAAACCTAACATACCTTGTGTATGAGTAATCGCTAACATTAACAAAGTTCCATACTTAAAACTCAATCTATCTCCCCTTTTCCAACATAACAATGCTATTTTTAAATATGTATAGTAATATTTAACAAAACTTAACAAAAATTTATCATAACCTAACTATCGCGCTGACAAACTAATAAATGCTAACTTGAACTAAGAACATAACATACCTAACTTACAAATAAACAATTTTCATTAACAAAGTTCTTTGCTCATCAACGGAAAATAACTAACATTGACCATAAAACTTAGCCTATATCCCATTTTCTATCATATCTAGGCAATATGAATGTTAATTTAATATTAACTTAGTAATATTAGTAATATTTGTCATATCATAACCCAACTAACATATTGAACGATGAATAAACGCTAGCATAACAAAGTTTTAACATCCGTAAAGCTAACATAATATCTCATTAAACTAAGACATTAACCTTTGCCTTACGTACGAATAAACAGCCCAACATTAGCAAAGTACACTGGTTAATATCAGTGAAGTACAGTTGAATCACAAAACGTAACCTACTCCCCTACAAAGAACCTAACTATCATACTTACCCAGGTTTGAGGCTATATGACGCAGATTTTCAGTTAGGCTTACCCTGTAGGCTTATCATTAATGTTACTTTCATGTTTATACAAAAGCTTTCACGAATGCGCTCACTCATTAACATAACAATCTCGATCTTTACTATACATAACCGAACAATTTTCAGGTCAGGGACGAGTCCACTACATGGAGATCACTCCCAGAGATGCGAAGACCCATCTTGAGGTACCCGAAAGGGGGTGTAGGCGGATACATAAGGGCATAGCCCAACGGGGGATAGATTGAGTTTTGTATGCAATGTTAGCTACTTTACCTTCGTTAAGTAGGGAACTTTGTTAATGTTAGCAGATTATTCATACGCAAGGTATGTTAGGTTTGTTGTTGTTTTACATTATGTTCTTAGTTCAAGTTAGCATTTATTAGTTTGTCAGTGCGATAGTTAGGTTAGGTTATGATAAATTTTTGTTAAGTATTGTTAAATATTACTATGACAATGTAAAATTAGCATTGATATGTTGGAAAGATTCAGTTTGTATGCAATGTTGGCTACTTTACTAACTGATATGTAGGGACTTTATTATCGTTAGCAGATTATTCATTATAAAAGGTATGTTAATTTGCTGTTTTACATTATGTTCTTAGTTCAGGTTCTGCTATGTTAGCTTTATTGGTTAAGTTGTTAACTTTGTTAATGATAGCAGTTTATTAGTACCCAACGCAGGGCGCGTTAAGTATGTTATGTTCTTAGTTTAGCTTTACTGAGGATAAAACTTTGTTATGTTTGCAATTATTCGTTGGGCTGCATGATAGTTAGGTAAGGTTATGATAAATTTTGTTAAATATTACTATGTTAATGTAAAATTAACATTGATATGTTGGAAAAGTGGTGTTAGCTTGAGTTTTCGGTTAGATAGGGTCTTGGTATGTTATTTGGATATATAATGACTCATCCTTGGTCGTGATAGCGTTTTATTCTAATCTAGTGAAATTTGGGAATAGCGGTTATACCAATGATTTGGCAACATCGCTTTGTTTTTAAAGTAAAACTTATGAAATAATTTTGGTTGTCTATGTGATAGCTATGTTAGGCTATGTTTAATTTCTGTTACGTTTTGTTAAATATTACTATGGCAATGTGAAATTAACACTGATTTGTTAGAGAAATGATAAGTTTTGTAAGATATTACTGTGTTAGCTGGTGATGATGTGTTAGAAACGTGGGCTTAGGTTAAGTTTTTGCTGAGTAATGTTAGGTTTGGCCGAGAATTTTGCTAATGTCTA
This sequence comes from Trachelipus rathkii, assembly GCA_015478945.1. Classification (NCBI taxonomy): domain Eukaryota; kingdom Metazoa; phylum Arthropoda; class Malacostraca; order Isopoda; family Trachelipodidae; genus Trachelipus; species Trachelipus rathkii. Next base: position 28,496 of record JABUQX010045406.1, on the reverse strand, counting down.
CGTTTATTCATAGTTCAAAATGATGTTATATTTGATATGCGTGACACTTTGATGAAGGTAGTATCAATTCATAGTTCAAGATGCTGGTATCTTTGATAGATTGGACACTTTGTTAAGGATTTTGTTAGATAATACTGCTTTAGCTGCTGATGATATGTTGAAAAGTGGGGATAGATTGAGTTTTGAATGAATTGTAGCTACTTTGCCTTTGAAAAGTGAGGCTGTGAATGTTATCAGATTATACATTCGTGAGGTATGTTGGGATTTGTCGACCAACGTATATTCATATTTCAGGCCATGATTATGTTGCTTTTATTGATGTAAAGCACATTACCTGCGCTGTTAGTCTGTTATAATTAGGTAAGGTGTATGATAAATTTTGTTAAATATTACTATGTTAATGTAAAAAACTAACAATGATATGTTAGAGATATGTTTGAAGAAATTATGAATAGGTTGCATTCTGTATGCGATATTAATTACTTTGTTGTTAAGTATGGAACATATTGTTAATGTTAACAGTTTATTCATGCATGGGTATGTTAGGTTTGTCGTTTTACATTATATTCTTAGTTCGGGTTATGATTTGTTAGCTTTATTGATGTGAAAACGTTGTTTACGTTAGCATATATTCGTTTGGCAGTATGATAATTAGGTAAGATTATGAAATATTTTGTTAAAATATTACTATGTTAATGTAAAATAACAATGATATATTAGAGATATGACAAAAGTGTGAATAGGTTACGTTCTGTATGCAATGTTAGTTACTTTACTGTTGTTAAGTATGGAGCTTTGTTAATGTTAGCAGTTTATTCGCGTGTAAGGTATGTTAGGTTTTGACGTTGTATATTATATTCTTAGTTCAGGTTATGACATATTAAAACTGTGGTGTGAAAATTTTTTGTTACGTTAGCAGCATATATTCATTGAATTCAGTATGATAGTGGGTAAGGTTATCATAAATGTTTGCTTAAAATGTTAGTATGTTAAATGAAAAACTAACATTGATAATTTAAGAGATATGTTTGAAAAAAAGTGTGAATAGGTTACGTTTTGTATGCAATGTTAGTTATTTTACTGTTGTTATGTATGGAACTTTGTTAATGTTAGCAGTTTATTCGGGCGTAAGGTATGTTAGGTTTGTTGTTGTGCATTATATTCTTAGTTCAGGTTATGCTATGTTAGCTTTATTAATGTGAAAACTTTGTTACGTTAGCATATATTCGTTGGTCAGTATATAAAGAACTTATTTTTATGTTATGTTTATCCAAAATGAACAAAATATGACTTGAATCAATAGATCAATAGATCAATAGATCAATAGATAATGGAAGGGCAGGGAGGGGAGGAGTGGGTGGTTTGATATACTGATTTACTGCTTTAGGTTGTGTAAAACGCAAATTTTTTAAGTTATAAACATAAAAAGAATAAAAAATTTAGTAAAAATATATATTTTTAAAACAAATATTAAAATAAATGAAAGTTTTTTTTTTGTGTTATGTTATACAAAAATATGATTTGAATCAATAGATAAAAAGATCATGGATGGGTGGGAAGGGTGGGGTAGGGTGGATGGTTTGATTTACTGATTTACTGATTTGCTGCTTTAGGGTGTGTAAAACTCAAATTTTTTAAGTTATAAACATAAAAAGAATAAAAAATTTAGTAAAAATATATATTTTTAAACAAATAAAATAAAAATAAATAAAGGTTTTGTGTTATGTTAAACAAAATATGATTTGAATCAATAGATCAATAGATCAATAGATCATGAATGGGTGGGAGGCATAAGGTGGGTGGTTTGATTTACTGATTGACTGATTTACTGCTTTAGGAAATGTAAAAAGCATAAATTTTTTTAAGTTATAAACATAAAGAATAAAAAATTTGTTAAAATATATATTTTTTAAACAAATAAAATAAAAATAAATAAAAATTTGTGTTATGTTACACAAAATATAATTTGAATCAATAGATCAATAGATCAATAGATCAATAGATCGATAGATTATGGATTGTTGGTGGTTTGATTTACTGATTTTCTGCTTTAGGGTGTGTGAAAAGCACATTTTTTAAGCTATAAACATAAAAAGAATAAAATATTTAGTAAAAATATATATTTTTTAAACAAATAAAATAAAAATAAATAAAAGTTTTGTGTTATGTTATAAAAATATATGATTTGAATCAATAGATCATGGAGGGGGGGGGGGGGGGGATGGGTGGGATGGGTGGCTTGTTTTACTGATTTACTGCTTTAGGGCCTGTAAAACGCCAATTTTTTACGTATAAACATAAAAAGATTAAAATTTTTAGCAAAAACAAAATGTTTTAAACAAATCAAAGAATAATAAATAAAAATTTGAATTTTTTTTTCAAAATAAAAATAAAATTAAAACAAAATTAATATTTGAACTTCCTCTTGTGTGTGTTCTCCAAATTTTATTCTTCTACGCCAATTTCCAAGGTTTTGGGACTCAGCCCCAGCACCATATGAGCGTAGCGTCACATAACCTCAGTTGCGACAGGAGATTTCCCATATAACCTTGTAAAGAAAGGTGTATGCAAATTTCATCCTTCTACGACAATTTCAGGTTTTTGGGCTCAGCCCCATCACACGTTGGGCGTAGCGGTGCGGAACGCTATCTTATTCGAAGATCTACGATCTTATAACATATATTCTGATACCAATATTGTATTATTAAACAAATATTTACTAACTCGGCACCGCATCGGCTCAGCACCGAGGTGCAGGCTATACGACTCAATTGCTCCCGACATAAGACTTCTTCTTATTCCTCTTCTTCCCTTGCTTTTTCTTCTTCACTGTTTGCACTCCGTGCATTTCTTCTTCTTTTATTTCAGTTGGAACCCCCCACTCCAGGGTGTCCCCCAGACATCTATTAGGAACTTGAATCCCTCATATTCAAGTTCTATGACCTTATAAACATACATTGATACCAGTATGGGGCTAAACAGATGTTTACTAACTCAGCACCACCGGCCCCCTTTTTGGTGCCAGTACCAACTCCTGACTCCTTCTGCTCTTCCTCATACTCCTTCCTCCTTCTTCCTTCCTTAGTATTCTGTCACACTCCTGTGCTTTTCTATTAGGGACACCCCTCCCTCTTATTCAAGTTCTATGACCTTATAACAACATATACTGATACCATTTTGGGGGCTAAAGGAAAATTAATTAAGTCAGCACCGCACCGCACCAGCGCCAGCTACGGTGCCAGGACCGGCTTTCAAACTCCCTCTGACTCGGCTTGCTTTCCTTCTCTGATTCTGACTCCGACTCCCTTTCTCCCTCCTACTTCCTCTCATTCTCTTATGCATTCCGTGCTCACTTTTTCGGAGGGGACCCCCTGAGTCCCCTGTACTCTGACTCCGACTCAGCTTTTTCCAACTCCTCCTTGCTCCACTCCTTCCTCTATGCATTCTCAACTTTCATCCTTCTACGGTCATTTCCTATTTTTAGGGGCCGGCACCA
>JABUQX010045406.1:0-7500 GCA_015478945.1 Trachelipus rathkii | reverse complement strand
ATATATATATATATATATATATATATATATATATATATATATATATATATATATATATATATATATATATATATATATATATATATATATTACTGAGATAGTGAGTTGCCTGTTAAAATTCTGTATATATATATATATATATATATATATATATATATATATATATATATATATATATATTCTATATATATATATATATAATATATATATATATATATATATATATATATATACCTTTATCTATATGTATATATCTAGGCCTTTCGTTGAATATATAAGGTATATATAAAACTGGGTTAGGGTTATCGTACCGTCCTAAATTTGGCCGCCAGTCAGGTGATGACGTAACCCCTAAAAATAGGAAATGACCGTAGAAGGATGAAAGTTGGAGAATGCATAGAGGAAGGAGGTAAGGGAGAATTCGGTGCCGGAGTCGGAGTCAGGTACAGGGGACCCCCAGGGTCCCTCCTGAAAAAAAATGCACGGAATGCATAAGAGAATGAGAGGAAGTAGGAGGGAGAAAGGAGTCGAGTCAGAATCAGAGAAGGAGAGAAGTCAGAGTCAGAGGAGTCAGGTCGGTCCTGCTTTCCTGGTACTGGAGCCAGTGCAGTGCAGTGCTGAATAATAAATATTCGTTTAGCCCCATATTGGTGTCCTTATATATGTTTTTAAGGTCATAGAACTTGAATAAGAGGGAGGGGTGTCCCCAAAAGAAAAGCACAGAGTGCGTGACAGAATACTAAGGAAGGAAGAAGGAGGAAGGAGGAAGGAAGAGGAGAAGGAGTCAGAGTTGGTACCGGCACCCGGTGCTGGGAGCCGGTCGTGCTGAGATTAGTAAACATTCGTTTAGCCTCAAATTCGTATCAATGTATATATTTATAAGGTCATAGAACTTGAATATGAGGATTCAAGTTCCTAATAGATGTCTAGGGACCACTCTGAGTGGGGTTCCATGAAATAAAGAAGAAGAAATGCACGAGTGCAAAACAGAAGAAGAAGAAGAAAGGGGAAGAGAAAGAGGAATGAAGAAGTCTTTATGTCAGGCAATTGAGTCATAGCTACCGGTGGAGCCGATGCGGTGCCGAGGTTAGTAAATGTTGTTTGGCAGCCCACAATATTGGTATCAGAACATATGTTTATAAGATCCGTAGATCTCGAATAAGATAGTTTCAAGTTCGTAAAGGGTGTCTGTGATGGGGCTGAGCCCAAAAACCTTGGAAATTGTCGTAGAAGGATGAAATTTGGCATACACCTTTCTTACAAGGTTGTAGGGGCCGTGCCAACCGAGGTTGCGTGACGCTACGCTCATATGGTGCTGGGGCTGGGTCAAAACCTTGGAAGTGGCGTAGAAGAATAAGAATTTGGAGAACACACACAAGGAGGAAGTTCAAATATTAATTTTGTTTTAATTTTATTTTTATTTTGAAAAAAAAATTCAAATTTTTATTTATTATTCTTTGATTTGTTTAAAACATTTTGTTTTTGCTAAAAATTTTAATCTTTTTATGTTTATACGTAAAAAATTGGCGTTTTACAGGCCCTAAAGCAGTAAATCAGTAAAACAAGCCACCCATCCCACCCTCCCCCCCCCACCCATGATCTATTGATTCAAATCATATTTTTTATAACATAACACAAAACTTTTATTTATTTTTATTTTATTTGTTTAAAAAATATATATTTTTACTAAATATTTTATTCTTTTTATGTTTAAAGCTTAAAAAATGTGTTTTTACACACCCTAAAGCAGAAAATCAGTAAATCAAACCACCAACAATCCATAATCTATTGATCTATTGATCTATTGATCTATTGATCTATTGATTCAAATTATATTTTGTGTAACATAACACAAATTTTTATTTATTTTTATTTTATTTGTTTAAAAAATATATATTTTAACAAATTTTTTATTCTTTATGTTTATAACTTAAAAAATTTGCGTTTTATACACCCTAAAGCAGTAAATCAGTCAATCAGTAAATCAAACCACCCACCTTATGCCTCCCACCCATTCATGATCTATTGATCTATTGATCTATTGATTCAAATCATATTTTTGTATAACATAACACAAAACCTTTATTTATTTTATTTTATTTGTTTAAATATATATTTTTACTAAATTTTATTCTTTTTATGTTTATAACTTAAAAAATTTGAGTTTTACACACCCTAAAGCAGCAAATCAGTAAATCAGTAAATCAAACCATCCACCCTACCCCACCCTTCCCACCCATCCATGATCTTTTTATCTATTGATTCAAATCATATTGTGAATAACATAACACAAAACTTTCATTTATTTTATTTGTTTTAAAAATATATATTTTTACTAAATTTTTTATTCTTTTTATGTTTATAACTTAAAAAATTTGCGTTTTACACAACCTAAAGCAGTAAATCAGTATATCAAACCACCCACTCCTCCCCTCCCTGCCCTTCCATTATCTATTGATCTATTGATCTATTGATCTATTGATTCAAGTCACATTTCGAGTATCATTTTGGATAAACATAACGTAAAAATAAGTTCCTTATATACTGACCAACGAATATACGCTAACGTAGCAAAGTTTTCATATCAATAAAGCTAATATAGCATAACCTGAACTAAGAATATAATGCAAACTACAAACCTAACATACCTTACGCCCGAATAAACTGCTAACATTAACAAAGTTCCATACATAATAACAGTAAAATAACTAACATTGCGCACAAAACGCAACCTATTCACACTTTTTTCAATCATATCTCTAACATATCATTGTTATTTTTACATTAACATAGTAATTTTAGCAAACATTTATGATAACCTTACCTAATTATCATACTGACCAATGAATATATGCTAACGTAACAAAATTTTCACATCAATAAAGCTAACATGTCATAACCTGAACTAAGAATATAATATACAACGTCAAAACCTAACATACCTTACTCGCGAATAAACTGCTAACATTAACAAAGCGCCATACCTATCAACAGTAAAGTGACTAACATTGCATACAGAACGTAACCTATTCACACTTTTTGAAACATATCTCTAATATATCATTGTTATTTTTACATTAACATAGTAATATTTAACAAAAATATGTCATAATCTTACCTAATTATCATACTGCCAAACGAATATATGCTAACGTAACAACGTTTTCACATCAATAAAGCTAACAAATCATAACCTGAACTAAGAATATAATGTAAAACGACAAACCTAACATACCTTACGCATGAATAAACTGTTAACATTAACAATGTTCCATACTTAACAACAGTAAAGTAATTAACATCGCATACAGAACGTAACCTATTCACACTTCTTCAAACATATCTCTAACATATCATTGTTATTTTTACATTAACATAGTAATATTTAACAAAAATTTATCATAACCTTACCTAATTATCAAACAGACCAACGAATATATGCTAAGGTAACAAAGTTTTTACATCAATAAAGCTAACATATCATAACCTGAAATACGAATATAATGTACAACGACAAACCTAACATACCTCACGAATGAATAATCTGATAACATTCACAAAGTTCCCTACTTTTCAAAGGCAAAGTAGCTAACAGTGCATACAAAACTCAATCTATCCCCACTTTTCCAACATATCATCAGCAGCAAAAGCAGTATTATCTAACAAAATCCCTTAACAAAGTGTCCAATCTATCAAATATACCAGCATCTTGAACTATGAATTGATACTACCTTCATCAAAGTATCACGCATATCAAATATAACATCATTTTGAACTATGAATAAACGTAGACATTAGCAAAATTCTCGGCCAAACCTAACATTACTCAGCAAAAACTTAACCTAAGCCCACGTTTCTAACACATCATCACCAGCTAACACAGTAATATCTTACAAAACTTATCATTTCTCTAACAAATCAGTGTTAATTTCACATTGCCATAGTAATATTTAACAAAACGTAACAGAAATTAAACATAGCCTAACATAGCTATCACATAGACAACCAAAATTATTTCATAAGTTTTACTTTAAAAACAAAGCGATGTGGCCAAATCAATGGTATAACCTCTATTCCAAAATTTCACTAGATTAGAATAAAACGCTATCACGACCAAGGATGAGTCATTATATATCCAAATAACATACCAAGACCCTATCTAACCGAAAACTCAAGCTAACACCACTTTTCCAACATATCAATGTTAATTTTACATTGACATAGTAATATTTAACAATATTTGACATAGTAATATTTAACTATCATGCAGCCCAACGAATAATCGCAACAATAACAAAGATTTATCCTCAGTAATGCTAAACTAAGAACATAACATACTTAACGCGCCCTGCGTTGGGTACTAATAAACTTCTATCATTTACAAAGTTAACAACTTAACCAATAAAGCTAACATAGCAGAACCTGAACTAAGAACATAATGTAAAACAGCAAATCTAACATACCTTTCGTATGAATAATCTGCTAACGATAATAAAGTTCCCTACATATCAAAGGTAAAGTAGCTAACATTGCATACAAACTGAATCTAACCTCACTTTTACAACATATCAATGCTAATTTTACATTGTCATAGTAATATTTAGCAATACTTAACAAACATTTATCATAACCTAACCTAACTATCGCACTGACAAACTAATAAATGCTAACTTGAACTAAGAACATAATGTAAAACAATAACAAACCTAACACACCTTGCGTATGAATAATCTGCTAACATTAACAAATTTCCCTACTTAACGAAGGTAAAGTAGCTAACATTGCATACAAAACTCAATCCTCCCCCGTTCGAGCTGCCCTATGTATCAGCCTACACCCCCTTTCGGGTACCCCAAGATGGGTCTTCATGCATCTCTCTGGGAGTGATCTCCATGTAGTGGGACTCGTCCCTGAAAATTGTTCGGTTATGTATAGTAAAGATTGAGATTGTTATGTTGATGAGTGAGCGCATTCGTGAAAGCTTTTGTATAAACATGAAAGTAACCTTAATGATAAGCCTACTGGGTAAACCTAACTGAACATCTGTGTCATATAGCCTCAAACCTGGGTAAGTATGTTAGTTAGGTTCTTTGTAGGGGAGTAGGTTACGTTTTGTGATTCAACTGTACTTCACTGATATTAACCAGTGTACTTTGCTAATGTTGGCTGTTTATTCGTACGTAAGGCAAGTTATGTTCTTAGTTTAGGTGATATTATGTTAGCTTTACGGATGTTAAAACTTTGTTATGCTAGCGTTTATTCATCGTTCAATATGTTAGTTAGGTTATGATATGACAAATATTACTATGTTAATATTAAATTAACATTGATATGGCATAGATATGATAGAAAATGGGAGATAGGCTAAGTTTTATGGTCAATGTTAGTTACTTACCGTTGATAAGCAAAGAACTTTGTTAATGAAAACTGTTTATTCGTAAGTTAGGTATGTTATGTTCTTAGTTCAAGTTAGCATTTATTAGTTTGTCAGCATTAGACAGAGTTATGATAAATTTTTCTTAAGTTTTGTTAAATATTACTATACATATTTAAAAATAGCATTGTTATGTTTTGTAAGCAATGTTAGCTACTTTACCTTCGTTAAGATGGGAACTTTGTTAATGTTAGCAGATTATTCATACGCGAGGTATGTTGTTGTTTACATTTATGTTCTTAGTTCAAGTTAGCATTTATTAGTTTGTCAGTGCGATAGTTTGGTTAAATTATGTTATGTATCCTGGTTTAAGTTTTGCTGAATAAAACTATGATGATATAAAATTAGCATTTGATATGTTGTAAAAGTGAGGGTTAGATTCAGTTTGTATGTAATGTTAGCTACTTTACCTTTGATAGGGAACTTTATTAACATTGGCAGATTATTCATGCAAGGTATGTTAGATTTGTATTTTACATTATATTCTTAGTTCAGGTTCTGCTATGTTAGCTTTATTGGTTAAAGTTGTTAACTTTGTAAATGATAGCAGTTGTTGTGCCAGGCGCGTTAAATATGTTATGTTCTTAGTTAGCTTTACTGAGGATAAAACTTTGTTATGTTTATGTTATGTAGTTAGGTAAGGTTATGATAAATGTTTGTTAAATATTACTATGTTAATGTAAAATTAACATTGATATGTTGGAAAAGTGGTGTTAGATTGAGTTTTCGGTTAGATAGGGTCTTGGTATGTTATTTGGATATATAATGACTCATCCTTGGTCGTGATAGCGTTTTATTCTAATCTAGTGAAATTTGGGAATAGCGGTTATACCGATGATTTGGCAACATCGCTTTGTTTTTAAAGTAAAACTTGAAATAATTTTGGTTATCTATGTAATAGCTATGTTTAATTTCATTACGTTTTGTTAAATATTACTATGACAATGTGAAATTAACACTGATTTGTTAGTGAAATTATGTTTTATAAGATATTAATGTGTTAGCTGGTGATGATGTGTTAGAAACGTGGGCTTAGGTTAAGTTTTTGAGTAATGTTAGGTTTGGCCGAGAATTTTGCTAATGTCTACGTTTATTCATAGTTCAAAATGATGTTATATTTGATATGCATGACACTTTGATGAAGGTAGTATCAATTCATAGTTCAAGATGCTGGTATCTTTGATAGATTGAACACTTTGTTAAGGGATTTTGTTAGATAATACTGCTTTAGCTGCTGATGATATGTTGGAAAAGTGGGGATAGATTGAGTTTTGTATGCACTGTTAGCTACTTTACCTTTGATAAGTAGGGAACTTTGTGAATGTTAACAGATTATTCATACATGAGGTATGTTAGGTTTGTCGTTGTACATTACATTCTTAGTTCAGGTTATGATATGTTAGCTTTATTGATGTGAAAACTTTGTTACCTTAGCATATATTCGATGTTCTGTATGATAATTAGGTAGGGTAATGATAATTTTTTGTTAAATATTACTATGTTAATGTAAAAATAACAATGATATGTTAGAGATATGTTTGAAAAAAGTGTGAATAGGTTACGTTCTGTATGCAATGTTAATTACTTTACTGTTGTTAAGTATGGAACATTGTTAATGTTAGCAGTTTATTCGCGCGTAATGTATGTTAGGTTTGTCGTTTTACATTATATTCTTAGTTCAGGTTATGATATGTTAGCTTTATTGATGTGAAAACGTTGTTACGTTAGCATATATTCGTTTGGCAGTATGATAATTAGGTAAGATTATGATAATTTTTTTGTTAAATGTTACTATGTTAATGTAAAAAATAACAATGAAATGTTAGAAAGAGTGTGAATAGGTTATGTTCCGTATGCAATGTTAATTACTTTATGTTGATAAGTTTGGGCCTTTGTTAATGTTAGCAGTTTATTCGCGTAAAGGTATGTTAGGTTTTGTCGTTGTACATTATATTCTTAGATCAGGCTATGCTATGTTAGCTTTATTGACGTGAAAACTTTTTACGTTAGCGTATATTCGTTGGTCAGTACGATAACTAGGAAAAATTATAATAAATTTTTGTTAA
>JABUQX010045405.1:0-28095 GCA_015478945.1 Trachelipus rathkii | reverse complement strand
GATGGCTGTGGCTGTTCCGAACAAGAAGGCAGATACCATACTGGAAGCTTTTCGTAATATGTTAGCCACTTTCTTAAAGAACCCGAAGGAAGTTCAAACTGACAATGGTTCGGAATTCCGAAATCAGTTAATGGACACATTTTTAGAAAAAAGAAATATCCATCACAGATTGAGTGCGGCTAATACCCCACAAACAAACGGAATTGTGGAGAGGGTAAATAGGACCATATTAAACATGTTAAGAATGTTAGATGATAAAACTACATGGGATTCTTGTTTAGGTGATATCATAAGCACTTACAATCATAGTTATCATCGAGAATTGAACCAAACACCAGCCAGTTTGTTTTTAGAGAATGTAAAAAAGAAAGAATCAGAAGAATTAACCTGGAAGAAAAAGGATCCGAACTACGAACCTTTTAAACTGGAGGAATTAGTCTTAAAGAAAAATAATTACAAGGGACACGCGGTACAAAATAAATTGGCTAAAAAGTACCACGGACCCTATAGAATTGTTAAGGTCTATGGAAACGGTGTGTTATATGACATACAACACAAATATAGGAATACACTTTTGTACCGAATACACCAAGTACATCTGAAGAGATTTTATGAGGTACCAAAAGAACTAGAGGAGGAAAATGAAGAGCCGGAAAAGGAAAAGACTGTCTCTGAGAATAGTTTCGAGGGTTTTGATCCCTTGGATTTTCGTTCTATTCCCAGAGATTTCGAGGGTTTTGAGGAAGAAGAAACAAACAAGAACTCATTTGCACTTAATTGGAGGAGGCTTGAAAGATTCAGTATACCTTTTGGGTCAGGAATTACAGAAAAAGCGAAAGAATATAAAGATGCAGGTATACAAGTTGAAGAAATATGGGGACAACGATTATTTGAAACTGGATCTTACGAAGGAAGTACTTTGGAAGAAACTATTAATATGTCTGAGGAAACTATATATTACGACACCGTAAATATGGAATCGTGGATCGTTGAGGAGATCCGAGATCCATAGAGAGTAAACTGATTGTTAAATAATATACTGTAAATACATTAGTGTAGAAAAAAATTTTTCGGCTTTTACCACTACTGGTCATCTGTCGTCTTCTGTCACCTTCGCCTGCCTCGGTCTTCTTCCGCCACTACTGCCTTCCGCTCACTCTTCGCCTTCGCCTATCTTCGTCTTCTCGTCACTACGCCTGTGTCACTTGAAATACATTACCTTCATCAATCTGAAAGATTATTTAATATACCGAAACAGGAATATATTTGTTTGCATACCTGGAAAATAGGTAGTTAATAGTGTAAAATCAATTGTGATTGCCTTAACAATCAGAAAAGATTGTTTTGACAATCGGAAGAAAAAGAAATAACACCAGTAACTGGAGACAGTTCATTGGTGAACAAGAAATAAAATTGTCCTAGTAATCAAAGAGATTGTTGGGACAATGAAAGTAAAATAAAATAAATTGCCTTGGTGGTTGAGAAACCGATTGCCTTGGCAATTAGGAACGAAAATTAAGAATAAATAAGTTAAAGACTGCCTTAACAATGTGAAATAAATTATTGCTTTGGCAGTCGGATAAAAAGTTAAATGATTGATGAGTTAAGGACTGGCTTAGCAATATAAATACCTTATTGCTTTGGCAACCAGAAAAAAGACAGTAAAGTTTTGTTATCATGATGAGAATAATAATATTTTATTTTTCAGCATGACTACCAGAAGAAGGACTCCAAAACCAGATGTGTTGTCATCGGAAAAGATCGTGGTTGTGGGAGACAGTCGAGTGCGATCCTTGTCAGAATACCCCAGATGGGCCCCATACAAAGATATAACATTCTATTACAAAAACGGTATTAAGTTGATGGAAATGTTACAACTCACGGAAGCCATTCTTGAACGAAATATGGAATTGGGGGATGATCTGATTCAAATAGTCATCTTAGTAGGGTTGCATTGCGACTTTACTCGATTAAAGAACTTCAGAAACACAAACAAACAGATAATGGTACCTAATTCAGAACTACCAATGGAGAGAGATATGTTATCACATCTAGGCCCGACGTTGACTTGGGGATAAAGGGAACAAAATCCGCCTGGCAAGGTAACTGTACCATACCATTTGCCAACTGCGATTTTTGACCCCACACAACTATAAGAGACTAGAGGAAGTTACATGGTGGAAACAGCTGAACAAAATATGCAATAACGAAATATCGACGCTATTTACTATATATTCCCAGACCCTAATCACTTTATGTTCAATGAAAGAATATATACGCCCTAAACCCAAATAAAATGATTAAAGTGGTATGTTACATATAAGTTATCAAAATTAGAGACAAGGCAAAAGAAGGAGAGAACCCAGAAAAAATATGAACCCTACTCTGCCAAACCACTGATAATTCTCACATAAGTTGTCAAAACATTTGGAGAGATTGAGTGTATAGAAGGCATTAGACATTTAAAAATTTATTAAACTATGGATGAGAATGGGGAACACAAAACCACCGCTAGATGGCTTGTGAATAATGATTAGACCCAGTGGAACCATTTAATCTGTTAAATGATGACCCTAACATGGGTGGAAATCAAAGTGACATTGAGATTTGAATGAAACACAATTAGACAATTTAAAGATACATTAGGTAAAGATAATGTAAAAGTACCACTAATTCTTATATAATATATGAAGCATGAAATTAAAATAGGAACCAACTAATATATCAACTAGCATGAATCATAATAGAGAAGGGTATAAATGTCACCAAATCATAAGACCACACGACGCACCTTTCTAGGTCACTGAGAAAATAGTCTTCCAACCCAAATCCACAAACTCTAAGATACACCTATAGTAAGTTTATCCTTGAAACTATAAATTGCAAATGATACCTGACAAATAAATGTATGGTAGTCCCATATACATGGGAAAAAACTAAAGAATATTGAGAGATATATGTATACATATATATATATATATAAAATGTGTAAAATTATGCAAAAGTAGGTATATATATAAAAAGTATATATAAAAAAAATATGTATCTGTTTAAAAATCTTTTTGGAATAATTTAAAATGGAATTACTTTTTAGAAAGAAAAAGTTAACTAGTAAAGATTTAATAAGAGAAGTATAAACAATAAGGTTTAAACATAATTGTAATAGCAAAGCATTTGGAAGAGTTCAGTAATAAAGACAAATAAAAAGCACACTGTTAATTGAGAAAGGGTAAGAAATAACGTAATAGCATAGTAATCCATCTCATTAGACAAGAATACTAAAGTAAAATAATTGTTAAAAGTGATATATTGTTTTATCTTTAACTGTTTTCTTTAATTATTGGTATTAATAATGATATTGAAATGTCCCACAAATAAAAGAAGACTGAAAAGAAATTTGATATAATTAATTCTGTGATCACATTAAAATAGTTAAGATGGTTATTAATATCAGAGCTTAATCACTTTTATTTCATATTCTGAACCTAGGAACCCTTCGACGTATTCCTGGCACATTTCTGTGATAATATTTTGTTACTCTCTCTCTCTCTTCTGCCTCTCTCTCTGTATTTAGTTTCAAACAGCTAATAATCTGTGCCAAAATATTTAACAACTTTGATTTAGATTTGCAGATACTTTTAGTTATACACCATAATAATGGATTCACCTTATTTGACCTGTACACAATATGCAGATTTTAAACTATATATTAATTTATCATTCTAATATTTATTTATTTATTATATATTGGCTGTTTCTTAGTTCTGTGGAAAACTTTAATAATATTACTAACAATTATTCAGATAAATAGTAGTTTTTCAATACTTTTTCTGCAATTAGAAAATTTGAGTGATGCCACATTTTATTGGTTATATTTATTTGAATTTAGCCAGCCATCTTCAAGATTTGTACATCAACATTGAACAGGTCTGTTGTTAAACTTATTTGGCAACATTTCATCAACTTATACAGATCAACATCGGTTACTATGAAATTAATGCAAGATGATACTTTTGAAAGAGGCATATAAGCAATGTGTTAGTAAGATATTTTTCTTATATACATATTCAAATTATTTAAGTTTTGATTATTTAGTTTTGTGTAATGGAGTTGTGATAGGACTTTATTTATATTTTGAAAAAGAAGACGAACAAATAAACAACTTTACGATACTATTAGTAAACAATAAAAGAATTTGAATTGTTTAAAATAAATATATATTATATTTTAAAGAATATATTTTAATTGTTGTTATGGAAAATTAAAGAAAAGAAAAAGCCATTTATTTTACTGAGTTAACCCTTGATCATTGAAACATATTATTTTATAGGTTATTGAATATTTTGACGGGTTTTAAGTAAATAAGATATATATTAAAATAGTTGTTGACATTTGAAAACTTGCCGGTTGACGCCATTTTGAATTCACTGACTGACGCCATTTTGAATTAACTGACCAGGGACTGGGACAGTTAATAATAGTGATATATTATAACGAATCTGAAGACAGTTATAATTGATCGAGACATTGAATATTAAGTGACAGTTAATGAAATAAATCAGACTTATAGTTATATAAACATAAACTTAATTGAGACTTTGATTTAATTGTTTTACGTTTTGGGATTTGATAAATTAACTTTGAAAATAGTTTAGAGTGACTTTATATTCTGAGAATCCACATTGATTGGGACTTTGACATTTTAAATGAACTTTGTACTTGACTGATTCAGATTGATTGTGGACTTCGATATTTTTGGAATCAACTTACAGTTTGGACAGTTTAAATTTACTTAGGTTTACATTTTAATAATTTGGACTTTCTTAGAATTACGTTCGAATTAACTCAGACTTTTGATACTTTAGAATCGACTTACAATTGATAGGTGGAATTACTTTAGACTTTCGACATCTTTGAAATTTAATTCACGTTTTGATATAGTGAGTTGGTTTTCGATCCACATAAATTAAATCGACTTTGATATTGGACAGTACACATTAACTTGTATTTAATTAGGAATAACTGATTTATGTTGAGAATACTTTGATTTTGAGAACCAAACTTTTTCCTAACCTGGACTTTTATTTTGAGTTTGAACATTTAAGTGCTTTGATAGTCGAAATATTTTAGTTGAGTTGAAACACATACTTTTTAACAGCCGGGTATTTTGACTTGTTTTGAAATCGGAATTCGGAATTATACTTGAATGCTTTGAGTTTATTTTAATAATTTCATATTTGAATTTGTGGATAACTTTGAACAAGGCCATTGAGATTGGACTTTAGAACTTGATGCTTGATTATGGTTGTTTAGCTTTGAGGTCGGATATTATACCAATAGTTTATATTTTGGAATTTGGTATAAATAGTTTAGTTTATACTAAGATAGAACTTTGAAGTTTATTGAAGTTTTTCAAGTGACATTTCGACAACACACTTTTGGAAATACTATTGAAGTAACTTGAGTAATTGATATTTCGTTTAAGCGGTAAATTAACAGAAGTACTTTTATGAAATCATTACGAAGTTTAAATATACGAATGGTTTGATTGTAACTTTAGGATTTGTTGAAGTTCTCTAGGTCCAACCTTGAAGTAAACATCTCTGAAAATACTAACTACAGAAACTACTTTACTCAAACTAGTTACTAAAGGATAAGGATTTAATACGCTTCATTGTTTTATTTAATAATTTGATAGTAGGTTTAAGAAATTAGACACAACGCATTGATCAGTTTAGTTTATTGTACCACTATACACAATTGGAGTGACTGTTTATTTGATTCTAAATTAGGCAATTTTCATTGGGTAGTGCAGATATTTGAGGCCGTTTTTCTGTGCACTACTACAACGAAGGTATATTACGTTTCGTAACCGCAAGTGCGAGACTCTTTCTTGTAGTAGTCCGGAGCGGACTAGCGGACTAAAGAGCGGAAGTGCCCACCTCTGATATATATATATATATATATATATATAACTGATGGGACAATTAATCATTATTGTCAAAATTGGCATATTTTTTCTCAACCATCATAGTCAATTTTCTACCAATTTAGCGAGGAAATATTATACCAGAAACTGGAGAAAAGATTATGTTTCTGCATCATAATTTAAGAGTTCTAAATTTAAAGTACTAGAATTTTACATATCTGTCCATGTTCTCACATATTAAATTTTTTTAAAATCAATGTTTTGAAGATACTTACTATACCTATAATAAAACTATATAAAATATTGTTGAAATATATATAAGGAACATGAATGATTTTAATATTAAATAAATCACTATTATTATTAAAGAGAAAATAATAATTATTTTTACTATATATATAGAAATTAGAAACAAAACCAACAAGATAAGGAATAGTAGGGAAACTTTTAATTTGCTAGAATTTTGTATATGTCTGTCCATGTTCTCAGATTAAATTTTTTAAAATCAATGTTTTTAAAATACTTATTATATATATATATATATATATATATATATATATATATATATATATATATATATATATATATATATATATATATATATATATATATATATATTAAAATTCAAAATTTTAAGTTGAAATATAATGAACATGAATGATTTTAATATTAAATAAATCATTATCATTAATCAAGAGAAATTATTATTATTATTATTATTATTATTATTATTATTATTATTATTATTATTATATAAATTAAGAAACAAAACCAAGATAATGAATAACAAAAACTTTTTATGTAATAATGTAGTTCTTAATGTATTTATACATTTAAATAAAGAATGAAGTAAACAATTTAATTCTTCTTTATTAAATTTATAAAATAATAGAAATTTTTAAAATGTACTTTTTCGATTAATCATCATTGTCAAAATTTACTATAATACATCAAAAATTCCTTAATCATCTCATCACTAGTAAACAGATATATATATATATATATATATATATATATATATATATATATATATATATATATATATATATATATATAATGAGGAGAGATTTTGACCAGAGGTTGGAAAATGAAATTTTTGAATTTCTTCATATATTTTTATCATTCCCATTATTAGTGATGCACTAAAGTAATTTTGGCCAAATGCCAGAGAATGATTTTTTTTTTATTTAATTTTTATCCTTCACATCATATATATATATATATATATATATATATATATATATATATATATATATATATATATATATATATATATATATATATATATATATATATATCTATGGATGGTTTGGGTATCATATATCATTTTTTTTTATTAAGCCAAATTGGTGGATTTTAGTTACATGAATTTGACAAGCCCTGGGGTGCTTTGTGGATTTGCATGAGAGCATGTTTGGTTAGTGGGTTGACTGGGACAGTCTCGATAAGTCCATGTGGCTTCTTACTGTCCCTATATTTCTTATGTTCTTATATATATATACTTCAGGTTACGATAAGATTTCTTAAGTATACACAGATTTACTATATGTATACTTAACAAAACTTATCATAACCTAAACTATTAAGATCCTAAACCGCTACCTAACCTAGATGGACAGTCCCCAAAACTGAGACCTGACCTAGATAGATTAACAGTATCATAAACCTAGACATATTATAGATGGATTGATAATCTCCAAATAATATATATA
The DNA here is from genome assembly GCA_015478945.1 of Trachelipus rathkii. Taxonomy (NCBI): domain Eukaryota; kingdom Metazoa; phylum Arthropoda; class Malacostraca; order Isopoda; family Trachelipodidae; genus Trachelipus; species Trachelipus rathkii. The sequence continues at coordinate 20,454 of JABUQX010045405.1, read as the reverse complement.
TATATATATATATATATATATATATATATATATATAATATATATATATATATATATATATATATATATATGTATATATATATATACATAGAAATAATATATAGATAGATATACTCAAAAAAATATATATATATATATATATATATATATATATATATATATATATATATATATATATATATATATATATATATATATATATAAAATCATTGATAATCACAAAAAACTATTGATTAGCGTAAAAATATACATGCTATTAATATATCAGAAATCAAAATAAAATTATCACAAGTAATTCTCCATCCCTAGTGAAAGGAAGATAGACCATTTCATAGCTATTAAGACTTTTCATACCATTAATATATTTCCTAATTTCTATTTTATTTTTTTAAAATGAATTTGGTGTTCTGCACTATATTAAGCCTGTTCTAATCCATTTCAAAAATCTGTGATATTGGTAAAGGTAACTTTTACCAAAACATTCATTATTATGGCTATTAATTTTTGGAATGGTTTACCATAGGTGGTTATCAAGTGTGACTCATGCAATATTTAACAAGGGAATAGATAAGCTATAAATGGTTTGGGCAACATATATTTTGACTAAGACAAACTGGAGGGTATTTTGTTAACAACAAATAAAACTATGTTTTAACTATGACCAACTATTTAAAGCTTAGTGTGGATAGCATGTGCCTTAGCTATACTTTACTTGGTAGTTAGGCCTATTTACTCTTCTCTTGATAGGCCCAAGCAGATTTCTTACTGTCACTATACTTTTAATGTTACAATATCATGATACCTTTGATAGTTAATCTGAAAATTAATAAATAATATCTGGTCTTACTCCTTATACCTTAAATTCATGATACGGACTCATATAAAGTGAAGTTTGTAATGATTTATATTTATAATTTATACTTAAAATATTCGCTCTAAATAAATCCTATAGTAGGTCTACTGGCAGCCATGGCATGGCTAACCCAGGGACGATCAGTGAGACTAATCCTATAACTATATCCATTACAATACTAAAATAGCCTATAGCGTTTATTATATAAAGAACGTTCAACGTACAGTAACATACGTACCATTACATAAGAGAAAAATAAACAATTAATAAAAATAAAATTCTACATTTTAATAAAACATTTATTAAGTTAAACCAAATACCACAAATTGGTTGTGGTTTTTGGTACTATAAGAATAAAATAGCTGTCATCCTGCAAGGAATGAAAACAAAAAGCATCGTTTCATCTAATTTCTCGGCAATATGATATTACGCAGCGTCTGATAGAGACACAGAAACCTTTTCAAAAGAACTTTTAGTTCACTTCTATAGTTGACATATTTAGGAGGTAGGGTGTGAGATCAGATTGCGTAGGCTCTCATTTATCATATTGAATATGACTACCTGAATAAAGTTTTACTTGCAACAGGTAATGAGCATACTAAAATAATTTCATTTTTGCTTTAATAAATTCTATATTTCTTTTTAAGATAAATTTAGGAATTCTGCAGAAGCCGTTATAGCCTAGCTGATTTCTCATGCATATTTTTATTTTATGTTTAGCTTATAACGGGAAAGGGATTTCAGGTTAATTTTTCATGTAATTTTAACATAAAAACCAAGCGGTTTTTTACGTTTAACCTTTATTATTGGTCGGTTTCTGTTTTTGAAACTCAAATGAGAGTATTTGTATTGTGCTAATAGGAATAAATTTACGTTTGGATAGTTTGCAGTGTTAGGGTATATGACTGGTGCTTTCCTAAGAGTTGCTGGTACATTAGAACATTAGAAATAGAGACAGTAAGAAGCCACATAGGCCTATAGAGACTGTCCCAGTCAAGATAATAGAACCAATCACTAAACATGCTCATGCAAATCCACAGTAATTGTGTAGCTGAGTTGAGAAGCAATTACCATACATATTTATTATTAAAACTGTAAACTTTTATATTACAAAAATGGGGGTAATTATATTGCTGAAGTGATAATGATTTACATAATTATTGTATAAAAACTATAAACTTCAAATTTACAAAAATAGTATAAAAAATTTTTCCATTTTTTTTTATTGATTCACTTATATTTTAAATAAATATTGGTCATAGTTGAGTTTAACAGATTCTGACGAAATAGATATTTTTTTCTGATGATCGTTTTTTTTTTATATCTTTAGGCCCCATGTTAAAGTATTAGAACAGTGTTGCCAAACCCAGTGGCGGCTCTAGGGCAGGGCGACCTGGGCAATCGCCTTGGGCCCAGCGCCTTAAAGGGGCCTCGCACGCATGCAGAGGCTAACAGATTTAACGCCCCATATCGGCATGAGCGCGCAATATATATATATATTTACTATATATGTATATAATATATATATATTATATATATATATAAAGTATATAATATTTACTATATATAATATAATAATATAGTAATATATATATATATATATATATTATATTATATAATATTATTATATATATATATATGATTCGAACGTCGTCGAGTGTGGAAGCAGTGGAAACCAGAGAGGATGCGAGAAAGAGAAGGGTCAGAAGAGATTTTTAAAGAAGAAGGAAAGTCTGTAAAGACTAAGCTGGGAAGAAGAACAAAATCTGAAGACTCTACTCAAAAAGTATTCAGATCATTTTTTCAGGAGAGAGGATGCTTATGATTCAAAGTAACTCTAGCTACTTAAAAGGAAAAATATATTTTTACGATTAGAAATTTTAACAATGCAAAATTTTATATATTTAAATTAATTTCATTTGAAATCTAGGATGGAGGAGCTACAAAATTTTCAACTTTATTTCTTTTGATAGTTTTGGAATATTAAATATAAAATATAATAAAAGAGAAGAAATTTAAAATATTAATTTGTAGCAGGTGAAGCTGATTTCTGGAAACAGTCGAGTCATATGAAGATTATTATCTTCCTCTGGTGGCAAGGGGCTGAAAACCCCCTTCTACCATAATGCTCTTTTCGTGAATGGTGGTGATAGTTGTAAATAATTATCACCACCAAAATTACCTTGCAACCATGCAGGAAATGATCTATGTGTAAATAAATCATAGTATATATATATATATATATATATAATATTATATATTATATAATAATATTATATATATATATATATATATATATATAATGATATATATATAGGTAAAGCTGTAGACAGCGACCCACACATTTTTTTTGAGACCAAAAATTTTCTAAGTTCAAAAAAATTTCTAAGTTTAGAAAAGTTAAGTTAAGTAAAAGTTTTTAAGAAAATTCTTTAGTGGCAAGCTTCTGGAATTAGTTGCCAGAAGCTTGCCACTAAACAATTTTATTATAAAAACCTAAACTTAACTTAAACTTTTCTAAACTAGAAATTTTGTTTGAAGCCTTAGAAAATTTTGGTCTCAAAATGTGTGGGTCTCTGTTTACAGCTTTACCTATATATATAGTATATATATATATATAATATATATAATTTATATATATATATATATATATATATATATATATATATATATATATATAATACTATAATATATATATATATATATATTATATATATCTTTCCTTTCTTAATCTACCTCTTTTCCCAAGGACTGGGGGTAGGTGCGTGTCATGCATCGTGAAAAGAAAAAGCAGTAAGAAGAATATGACAAAAGCAAAGGAAAGCCAGGCCTTACCGCCCCCTCTGTACCCTAGAGCTTCACGGACCGCGATGGACCCTCACTATGGTAATCGTCAATGTAAGGGTCATCCCTTGGCCCAGGTGGGCCACACATGCCCCCATACAATACCCAGCCATTCAGCTCCTATTATTGCACCTTTATTCTGGCCTCTGCCAAACTCACATTTCTCTCCTTCAGACATTCGTTCACTGACCCAATCCGCTTTTTCTTCGTCTCCCAGCCAGTCGATTCCCAGCACACTCGCCAATATACACCGCTAAACAAGCCGACTAGTCATTCATCCTGTTCCAATTAGCCAACCATTCTTCACATTACTTCATTTATTCTCTTCATTTACCCCTTTCTTCACACCTTACAACTCTCTAATTACGTTCATTCCTCATTATCAATTCTTCTCACACCTACAGCCCTAAAAAGATTGTCCATCTTGAACACATGAAACTTTAGATCTATACTTTCTATTCCAGACCATAGTCGTCACTACTTATACATTAAACACAGGTAACACATACCCTCAATGTAAGACCTAGCGCACTCAAGACTTAGCCCTTTACATTCACCAACGATTTAATTGAACAAGCAACCTTCCTTTCATTCACAACTTTCCTACTACACTCTGCACATCCGTTCCCTCTTCATCCAACACAACCCTAAATATTAAACTCAGAACTTGTTTCAGCCTGCTCACATCTAAAGCATTAACTCACACTGAGGAGCTGTCCTCACTCACAACCATTTCCTTACTCTTCTTATCTATGTTTTACTTTCAAACCCCTCCTTTTACACACCCTGCCAAATCTCTCTACCATATCCTCTCAAATCTTCAGATTCGCCGCACAAAGCCACAACCGCATATAATAAGTAGGGCACCCTCCAATCATCTCCATTTTCCATCCATTCTAACACCAATTCCTGCCACCCCACCTCAAATCTTTCATAACCCATCCAATACAATTGGAATACCAAGGAACGATAACACACTCCTGCCTCATCGCTATTAATACTAAAACCAATCACCTTTTGACACCATTTATTCTGACACACGCCGCTTCACTATCGTCATTAATACTTTTGATTCCATTCAGAAGTCAACCACCAACACATATGATCCACTAACACCTGCCATAAGCCTTCCCTATTAACCCTTATCATATGCCTGTTGACAAAATCCGATAAAAACCTAGATACAATATATATATATATATATATATATATTATATAATATATATATATATATACTATAATAATATATATATATATAATATATATATACATATATATTATATACTATTATATATTATTATATATATATATAGGCGAATTTAGAGGTTGACTCCAGGAGCGAAAATCAGTAATTAATGTATCATTATTTTATAATTTTAGGTAAATACATTAAACTTTTGGGCAACCTAACCTAACTTAACCTAACCTAATATTAACGGAGTCAACCACTTATAAATGTCCATTTATATATATATATATATATATATATATATATTATTATATATATATCCCATTACATGTCCTGGGTTTAAACAAGTTGTTATTTGGCAGATTTTATACTTTATTATTACTTGTATATGTTTTGCTACGAAAACACATCGTCCAGGGCCCTGCAAATCCTAGGGCTGCAATTGCCGCCCAGGGCCCCGCAAAGTCTAGAGCCGCCACTGGCCAAACCTCTCTCATATATAAATTTAATGAATCGACACAAAAAAAAAAAAAAATTGAAATGTAAAAAAGAAGTTCAAAAAATTTTCTAAGTTCAGAAAAGTTAAGTAAAGTTAAGTTTTTTAAGAAAATTGTATAGTGGCAAGCTTCTGGCATAATTCCAGAAGCTTGCCACTAAAGGATTTTCCTCAAAAACTTAACTTTTCTGAACTTAGAAATTTTTTTGAACTTAGAAAATTTTTCAGAAAATGTACACTGATTCAAATCTAGATATTTACTATAACAACCATACAGTACTGCAGTTGGCATTTGAAGCGAGCAGTCTGCCATGCACGTAGCCAACCTGCTATGCATTTACTCTGGTATTTGTTTAGTTGGTAAAGGTATAGCACAGGACTCCACTAGAGGTGCACCGGAATTCCGGTCCGGCCAGAATTCCGGCCGGAATTTGACATTTTTTTCCGGGTTACCGGTATTAGCCGGAATCACAAAAATAATTCCGGCCGGAACCGGAATAAAATTTACTTCTGAGAAAAAAAATTTGTTGGAAGAGATTTATCTTATATAACCCATAGCCCATCTTTTAACAAAATATAATAGTAGCCTTGTGTATTCACAGTGTATCACATACCCTACAGTATTATTTAAATAAAAAGTTACTCATAATTACTTCAAAATAGTAGGATAACTAGATATTCGGCATTTAAATTCAAATTTAATTGACAAATAATATATATATTATATATTATATATATATATATTTATATATATATATAAATATTATAAATATATATATAATATATATTATATTATATATATATATAATAATATATATATATAATTTAAGCAAAATTTCTTTAAACGTTAACTGTAAATAAAAAAATAGATATTCATTATAAATACTTCCTTATATATATATATATATATATATATATATATATATATATATATATATATAAATAATAATATATACAAATTATATATATATATATATATTATAAATTTTATTTTAAATAACATTTAAATTGATATTATAATATATTATCAAAAAAGTTTCTTTCACTTTTTTGATTGAAGCGGCTCTTTCCGCCACCGGCCTATTAATTAGTTTTTTGGAACTAATCTTTAATTAAAAACATTAATTTATATTTACCTTAAATGTTCTTGTTACTGATGTAGAATTAATTACTTAGCTTCACGGAGGCACCTCCTTATCCTTGGCGATGATTTAAGAACGTTTACGAACATTTAAGTACTTTTATTAAACTATGAGACTTTTAATTGTTATTAAAGGCAAACAGGAGAATTCAACTTTGAAAATGCTTCTTTTCAATATTAAGAATAACTTTATTCTTTAGAGTAACTTAAAATAATTAACTTTACTAATGCCAGTTATAAAGTTTAATTTACAGGTTTTCTTAGCCATGATCGTATAACCATTAAATATAATAAGTTGCACAATACTGCATACAAACTTATTAGTTAAAATGAACCACAACTTATTGTACTGTTTAGGAACACTAAATATTGGACGTGCTCACAATGTAATTACTGACGGAATACTAATGAATATTCTATATTGTTTATCCTTACTGACCGCGATCTAGTTACGTCACCAGTGGCGGAGGAATTTTTACTGTAATATTCAAGTCTTTATTGATGACTCATTTTACTGTATTTACTACTGTGGTCAAAAATATTTAATGACGTCATTTTTGACCATTTTATAATAAATTTTTCATACATTCCGGGCAGAGGATTGCTTCATAAATTAGAAGCAATACAATACCTTTCATTTTTTACTATATTTTTACTATATTAACTGTGTGCTTGCGCTTCCTTCTAAATTTTAAAAAATATATTTTTTTTTACTTTTCTTTTTTATTTAAAAACAACCTTAATTCTAACTTAAAATTACCCTAACACCCTAACTCTAACTAAAATTACCTTAATTCTAAATTTTACTTTATTATTACTAGAGGTCTGCAAGGTTATCTCTCATAAACTGCCTTTGTTTAAGGGCAGCTTTTCTCTGAGGTCTTATTAATGTAGAATTGGCATTATTATTATTATTATTATTATTACTATTATTATTATTATTATTAGAAGAACCAGGTCTGTTGCTGTTGTCATCCTGTACTGATGTTGTAGGTACAGGTGTTACATTATTAACAAAACCTCCTGTATTTAATTCGAGGGGGTAAAGGTTACTGATGGGATGTAACCCAACTTCCCCAGAACCGGTTTTTAAATTTCACTGATCTGATGTTATTATCATGACCTATTATTACATCCAACACTCTACCCAACTTCCAAAATGGACGTGGTTTATTGCTGTCCTTTATGAGAACCACATCTCCCACCTTTACTTTATCTTCCCAAATACCCTGAAACAAGTGTCTAGACCGCTCCCGGAGACTTAGGAGATACTCCTCATGCCACAAACGTCTGAACTCTTCATAGAGTTCATTTTGCTTTATGAGGGTAGAATCCAGTACCTCCTTGTTGGGTGCACTGCCCATCTGATATTCTATTGTTCAAAATTACATTTTAATATTAAATTACTGTTGTACATTACTTTTAAAAAAACAATTGGGCGTTATTGCCTCCAACTCAGAGGTACCAGATCTATAGGTTAGGGGTCTGGAATTGATGGCATTTTCTATGTCAGACAGAGTGGTAAGAAGTTCAAAATAGGTTACTTTACTCTTTCCAACAGCTTTATACAGACACTGTTTCATAACCTTTATTAACCTTTCCCAATGGCTACCTTGCCATGGAGAAAAGAGGTTAATTTTCACATGTTTGATTTGATTTTTATCAAACTCCTCCTTGAAAGCATCGGTACAAAAGGACTCTTCTATTATTTTGCACCCTTTATTAAAATATAATGCATTGTCACTATATATGTACGATGGTATACTAAATTTATTACAGAACCTTTTGAATGCTAAAAGAAAATCAGATGTGTTCATGGAAGGTACCAGTTCTAAGTGTACAGCTTCTTGTGGCACACTCAACATAGGATACTGGGGCCAATTGTCCAAATCATTGGTTATCCAAACAGGACCATGATACCACAGAGCAAAAATTTCTTTAAACTTTTTCAAAGTTAAACCCCTAGTTAAAAAATCACCAGGATTTTCTGCTGTATTTACATATTTATAATAAACATTTACTTTGTACTTATTACAGATGGAAGTAATTAACCCATCCATTTCGTTTATTCTATTTTTTAAAAACTTAGATTTTACTTTGGTTTGTCTGGTTAATAACCAGCTCAAAACTACTTGTGAATCCACAGCAATATTAATGAATTCAAAATAAATGCTACTATATGCTTCCAAAATATTAGGTAAGCATTTCAAGGCCAAAATAACCCCCATCAGCTCCAGGGAAGGAATACTTAACTCCCTAGGCCTATTGGCAGGAGCTACCTTGGCTTTAGCAAATATAAAGGAGCTTTTATTATCATTATCCACTCCATAACATACAAATCCATAAACACTTTCAGAACTGTCACAAAAAAAATGCAAGCCATACTTATTCCCTTCAGAAAGAGCCCTCCTAGGTATTGCAATCGTATCCAGATGTTCGCAGTTATTGCGCAGTTTATACCACTCTTTCAGTATCTCTTCAGGCACTCTTTCATCCCAAGCCAAATTTTGCTGCCACACTTGTCTCATCAACAATTTACCCCTAACCAAAATAGGAAGAGCAAAGTTAAGAGGATCAAAAAGCTTGGAAATCTCAGACAACAATTGACGCTTGGTCGAAATACTCTCCAGATATTCCACTTTATTGATATGCATACAGTCAGTCACTACATTGAAACTATATCCCAAGATCTTTTCACAACAACTAGAATGCTCTACAAAGGAGTTTTCTTCCTTGAACTTAACACGCAAAGCATCCGAGTTGCTATTCCAAGATCTCAAGATAAAACCTCCCTCTTCCATTCGTTTCTTACATTGATGATATATACTTACTATCTCACTTTCTTCTTTGCATGCTTGTAAATATTAAATTATCCACATAGAAGCTTGAGGATAATATTTCAGTACATCTATCATGTGGATACTTAGAAGCATGATATTTCATTATCTATAATCAGTATAAAATGGGAAGATTGTAAACCCAAATATAATGCTAGGTACCTATAGCTTCTAGTTTCCCCATTGTTAACCATCAAGAAAGTGAACCCCTTTCATTGTCCACTTCACTTTTAATTTTATCCATAAAAACGCCTGTTGACGTCACTCATCACAAGCAGTACATTTTTCTGAACACAGATAGTAAGCTTTAAAAGTGGAATTATGAGGTCATAACCGACTGTATAAGCTGCTCATTTAAAGATGGAGGAGTTTTTATACACTTTTAAGCGAACAATTAAAAAACGGTCTTATTTTTAGTAGTTAACTTGTTCTGATTGCCCTTATTATAGGGCGATGAGGAATGAATTTATATTTACAAATATCTGAAGAATCATTAAAATTTATATTTACTTTTTCAATTATTTTATCATTCAGTTGACTTTCAAAGACTTTATTGTATTCATTTATTTATTTTGAGTTAATTTAGCAAACACTCTATTAGCTATATTTAAAGATATTTTAAAATTATTAGGAACTAATTCTATTTTGTCTTCATACCAGGGGAGACTTACATGATAATGTTTGTCTTTGAAAATCATATTCTGATTAAATAATTGAACTTGACATTTATCTACAGTGTTCAGAATTTCTTCGTTCTGCTTGATACCCAATGATTCTAGGCTAAACAGATTTTCCAAGCCATTGTCAATATCAGAATCCAAAAACTTTTCAATGGGATTGAAATAACTTTTGGATGGTTCTAATACGAAATACACTTGTGTATTTAGCCTCCTGTTATTACATTCAGAATCATTTATATGAATTACAGCATTATTTGCTTCAACTTTTGACTGAGTTATGAAATTATTAACTTTTTTACTTTTTCTGGCCTCAACCAAACGCACAATTTGTTCTCTACTTAAAAAATTATAAATATTACCTATTGGAATTAATTTATTATTGCCAATATGTAAACAATGACCACTTGCAAAAGGTACAGTCTGAAAGGCTGGAAACAAGTCTATAATTTCTATGCCAAGTAAAACATCTACTTTAATATGACTATTTATATTAGAATTATTAAAATTTTGTCAGCAAAATTTAAACCATTAAGTTTCATATTACTTATAACATCTGAAATGCCATCTACATTGTAATTTATATATAATTCATCATCTATAAGAAAAGGAATGAAAACTATTCTTTTAAACACTCTTACGCCAATTAATGTTTGATGAAACCTTTTAATTTTAGAGCCAATGAAAGTTTGAACCTCATATTCTATTATAGGAAGACTATTTATATTAGGTATTAACTTTTCAGTCAGCTTCTCTAGGGAGATCTATAACACCACTTGAAATGCTGTGTCGATATAAGATCTCGAAAACTTTTTCTGTACCATCTGCTAACCATATTTAATGAAGTGGTAGGCGGAAATGTATTCATTCTCGTAAACTTTGATTGAAAAGTTTAGCAATGTTGGTCGTTTTATTTACCACTCATCACTAACATTAACATTACCATAATTGGTTGTATTGTGTGACCTACTTCCACACCTACATGGAAACCTCATTTTATTATTGTTACCAAAACATTGTGCTTGTGGATGGTTACCAGCACACTTTTCGCATAACCCCAACTCCCTAACTCTATTAATACGACCTTCATAATTATTGTACACAGGACATAATCCTAATGAATGAGGCCCAGAACATAATTTACAAACCTTCTCAACCTCTTTTACTTTATTACCTAAGGTTTGAAAATTGGCTAAAGAATGCTGTTTATTGTTAGCATTATTTTGAGATGTTTTTTTTTGAGGAGTAACAGGTGTACTTTTACTTTTAAATTTGAGTTTATCACCTACTGTTCTTTCTGAGGAAGAACTAGTGCATATTAAAGCTTTTATTATATCCTGATAATTTTCAAGAACTTCATTTATGTCAGGATAATTATGACCTACTTTTCTTATTAGGTCCTTTAGAAAAATTTTAGGAAGCTTTTTTACCACTATATGTGACAACAAACAACAGCCTGGACTCTTTGAGATTGTAAAATCCAAATTATGCACCTTTAGATCATAAATAATTGCCCTGATTTTATTTAATGCCTTTTTTAAAGATAAAAAATCTTTATCAAATTTGGATTCTATATTAATAGCTATCAAAGAGGCAAACAAGTCATTTGTTATAGTTGTTACATCCAAATATTCTGCTTTCAACAATTCTAATGCTACTTTATAATGTTCTGGTATTATTGATAAATGAGAAATAATACTTAAGGGATAATCCTTCAAAAAACTTAAAAGGTACATTAATTTAACAGAGTCACTAAGTTTAGGGTTATTACCAACAATATTCATGAACTGATTTAGAAAAACTTGAAAACTAATTTTATTTACATCCCCATCAAAAACAGTACAACTCATGATAGGTAATTTTACATTAGCAGTATGATCAATACTGTTTAAAGCTTCTACAAAACTGTCAGAAATTGTAGGTTCTGTTTTTGCAGCCTGTTTACTTTCAATATAATCATTAAAACCACTAATCTTAAGTTCTAAATTAAAATAATATTCACTCTGGCTTTCCAATTCCAATTCCATTGTAATGCCTTCAATTTCATGGTTCATTAAAATTTCTATCATTTTTTCATCCAATTCTTTTATTTTTATTACCAAAGAATTAATCTCATTTAATTGTAATTTACAGAAATTAATACCTAAAGAGTCATTAACCTTTAAAGTACTCAATTTATTGCTTATAAAGGTAATACGTGACTTTAGCGTTGAACGCTTTTTCTTATAATTACTAAAATCTTCCATTTTATTCAAAAATTCTTTATTCAAAAATATTTATTTACAGAATTACTTAAATAATGTTAATATAAGGAATTAAAAACATTTAAAGGCTCACAACTACTCTAGGCCTTCTTAAACGAGTGTGCAAAAAACTAAGTTTCAACTCTAGGGTCATTATCTTAGGAACACAAATTCTCAGAAAATTGCATTATTTAAATTATTTTCATTACGAAAGCGCAACCACACAGCTTTATTAATAATACTATACATTAATTAAGAAAATATTAACTACTATATTATAACAAAAATTCACAATAAGTAAGGTTCACTTAACGAATAAATACTAAATAGGCTAATTGTTTACAATGAAAATATCGATAGTGAACAAGAGCGATATTAATCGATATTATTCGATATTAATCGATTAATCAATATTATATTAAAATTATCGAATATCGATTATTATTACAAGAAACGTTTCCAATAATTGAAATCTCCTATTTTTAGGCCCGTGTGATCTAGCAATCTTACGACTTATGGCGCCATCTTTGCGCATGCGTTATGCCACTTTTTGAAATTGTTTAAGTATTAAAACTTTTCAATAGTTTAAATCTTCACTAAATCACTTTTTAATATTAAGGCAAATTAACTTTTCACTTGATGAATAACTTTGATGAAAAATAATTAAACTTTTTTCACTTTGATAAGATCGTAGAGATCGAAAAACACTTCAAGTATGAAATGTTAGGTACATTTTCAATTTTATCAAAAAATGTTACGTACATTATTCACCATTTTCAAAAATGTTAAAAAGTTAAGTCTTTTTAATATATCATTTTCAAATATATCAAAAAAGTTTCTTTCACTTTTTTGATTGAAGCGGCTCTTTCCGCCACCGGCCTATTAATTAGTTTTTTGGAACTAATCTTTAATTAAAAACATTAATTTATATTTACCTTAAATGTTCAGGTTACTGATGTAGAATTAATTACTTAGCTTCAAGGAGGCACCTCCTTATCCTTGGCGATGATTTTCGAACGTTTACGAACATTTAAGTACTTTTATTAAACTATGAGACTTTTAATTGTTATTAAAGGCAAACAGGAGAATTCAACTTTGAAAATGCTTCTTTTCAATATTAAGAATAACTTTATTCTTTAGAGTAACTTAAAATAATTAACTTTACTAATGCCAGTTATAAAGTTTAATTTACAGGTTTTTCTTAGCCATGATCGTATAACCATTAAATATAATAAGTTGCACAATACTGCATACAAACTTATTAGTTAAAATGAACCACAACTTATTGTACTGTTAAGGAACACTAAATATTGGACGTGCTCACCATGTAATTACTGACGGAATACTAATTGAATATTCTATATTGTTTTTCCTTACTGACCGCGATCTAGTTACGTCACCAGTGGCGGAGGAATTTCTACTGTAATATTTAAAGTCTTTATTGATGACTCATTTTACTATTATTTAATACTGTGGGCACAAAATTTTCAATGACGTCATATTTTTTATTTTTTATAATAAATTTTTTAATATATATATATATATATATATATATATATATATATATATATATATATATATATATAGATATAATATATATATATATATATATATATATATATATATATATAGGTAAAGCTGTAGACAGTGACCCACACATTTTTGAGACCGAAAATTTCTAAGTTCAAAAAACTTCTAAGTTCAGAAAAATTAAGTTAAGTTGAAGTTTTTTAAGAAATTCTTTAGTGGCAAGCTTCTGGAATTAGGCCAGAAGCTTGCCACTACAGGAATTTTCTGTGTAAAAAACTTAACTTTAACTTAAATTTTCTGAACTTAGAAATTTTTTTTGAACTTAGAAATTTTTTGGTCTCAAAATGTGTGGGTTTCCTTGTTCTACAGCTTACCATACTTATATATATATATATTATATTATATATATATAATAATATATATATATATATATATATATATATAGTATATATATATATATATTATATAATATATTAATATAGGGTTGTGAAAAAACGGTTTTTTTTATTTGGTTTTTTTTTGCAAAAAAAACGTTTTTTTTAAAACAAAATTTTTTTTTTTGGGTTTTTTATTTTTTTTTTTTCTTTTTATGTATATTAAAGGTGTTTTAAATTACCAATCAATACCCCTTCTAGGCCTAAAGATTGACTATTAATACGGATTTTTATATATACAGGGTATATATATATATATATATATATATATATATATTATATATATATATATATATATATATATAATATTATATATATATATATATATATATATTACGATATATATATATATATATTAATTATATATAGTATATATATATATATATATATAATATATAACTATTATATATATATATTGATCAAAAAAAAGGATGTATAAACAGGTGGTTTTGGGGGGTCAGGAGAAAATGAGAATGGTAGGAAGGGTGATTTGATTTCTGGTGAGGGGAGAGGTATGTGGTGTAGTATACTTTCTTTAACAAAGAGTATCCATAAGTATACTTAGACGTTGGTGTAGGTAGAGATGGTATCGAAGTGAAAAGTATAATGATTTTGTGTTGTGAAAGAAGGCAGATGTTGAAGTATGTATCTGAATGTTAACAGTGAGGAGGTTTAGGAATGGGGATTATCAGTCATTATGTTGTTCTATGCAAAATTAAGTTTAGTGGGGACTTGGATGGAGAGAAAGTGTACGAAAGGAAGTGGGTAAAAATAAGAGTGAGAAGTTTACGTGAACAAGGTAATAAGGATAAGTATGTAAGAACGCTCGCAAGTAAATCAGTGAATGTGAACAAGTTGAAACTGAATAAATCTGGAAGCAATTGTTAGCAGTGCTAAAGTAGGAAGTAAGAATGATAACAGTGAGTGGTGGAATGAAGAGGTGATGCAAGCGGTTAAAAGTAAAAAAGAAGCGTGGTTGAATGTACTAAAAGCAAATGATTATGAAGTTTCAAAATGAAAGATGCTTGGAATTTATAAAGAGGAAAAAGGATGCTAAAAGATGCAGTACGCTAAGAGAAAAGAAGAGGATGACAGTTTGGAAGGAGGATTGAATGGGGACATACAAGGGAATAGGAAGCTCTTCTGGAAGGAAGCGCAAAAGGTTAAGAATTAGAATAAGGGGAACCTGCTTAGAATAATTGATAGGGATGGTGTTTTTGTAACTGATGAAATGGATGTGAGTGGAGTGTGGAAAGAACACTTTGAAAATCTGTATAATATTGGCAGTAATGATGAGGTGATAATGACTGTGTGTGGGTTTGATGGTGCAAGAAGGAATAGGTATTTTGGGGATAGAGGTTATTTAGCAAAGAGTTAGAAATGGGTAGATGAGAAAGTTGAAGAATGTCAAATCTGCAGGTATAGATGAAATTTCCGTGCTGTTGAAATGATCAAGAACGGAGGCAAGGTGGTGATTGATTGGATCTTGAAGTTGTCGTAATTTAAGCGTGAATGGAGGGTATAGTTTCGAGGGATTGGAGGAGAGCAGTAAAGTACCTTATAAGGGTAAGGAGGATAAGGGGAACCAACTAGAAATTATAGGGTATTTAGTTTATTGAGTGTTGTAGGGAAGATATATGCTGTGTTTTTTGGTCGAAAGAGTGCGCAGAGTGACTGGAAGGACTGATTTGGTGAAGAACAAGGTGCGATTAGGAGTAGTAGAGATGTGTGGATCAAAAACTTTACATTAAGACAAAAATTAGAAAAAAAATTAGAGAGAGGAAGAATAAATGTATTTTAGGTTTTATGGATTTGCAACATGGGTATGATAGGGTTAATAGGGGAGGTCTATGGCAGGTGTTAGGTGATATATAGGGTTGGTGATAGGCTTCTGAAATTGGAATCAAAGTATGTATGATGATGTGAGGTGTGTGTAAGAATAAGATGTTTATCAAAGTTGATGGTTTAGTAATTAATTTAGCGGAGTAGAGGCAGGGTTGTGTTATTTATCCTGGTTATTCAATTTGTATATGGATGGGGGTTATGAAAGAATTGAAGGTGGGCGTGAACAGGAAATGGTGTTAGAATGGAGAATGAGTGGAGGGTGCCCTACCTATGATATGACGCATATTGATTTGGTTTTGTGTGGCCGAATCTGAAGAGTTTGAGAGGATTGGAGGAGAGATTTGGCAGGGTGTGTAAAAAGGAGGGGTTGGAAGTAAACGATAGATAAGAGTTAGGTTATGGTTTTGAGTGAGGACAGTTCCTCAGTGTAGAAGTTACTGTTAGATGGTGAGCAGCTGTAACAAGGTGTCTGAGTTTTAAATATTTAGGGTATATGTTGGATGAGAAGGAACTGATGATGCAGAGTTTAGTTAGGAAAATTTGTGAATGGCAAGAAAGGTGGGCTGGTGAAAAATTAAATCATTGCGTGAATGTAAAGGACTAGTTCATTTAGTGCTCTAGGTCTTACATGAGGGATATGTGTTACTGTTTATTGTATAGTAGTTGAGACCATGGTCTGGAATAAGAAGTTAGATCTAAGTTCACTGTGTTCAGATGAACAATCTTAGGGGCATGCGCTAGGTGTGAGAAGAATTGATAAATGAGAAATGAAACAAGCTGGCAATTAGTTATGAAGAAAGGGGGGTAAAACGATCCAGAGAATAAATGCAAGTATGTTGAGTGGTTTGGTCATGTGGAAGGATGAATGATAGTCGGTTTTAAGCAGATGATATAATGGCGAGTGTTGTGAAAACCGAGCGGGCTGGGAAGATCGAAGAAAAGTGGATTGAGTCAGTAAACGATGTCTGAAGGAGAGGAATGTGAGTTTGGCAGAGGCGAGAATAAAGGTGCATAATAAGAGAGAATGGCGGTGTTTTGTGAGGGGGTATGGTTGTGGCCCACCTGGGTCAAGGGATGAACCCTTACACTGATGATTTACCATAGTGAGGGTCCGTCGCAGTCCCGTGAAGCTATAGGGTGGATTTTCTGACTGCGACGAGTCCTTACTAATTAATGGAACAGAGGGGGGGGGGTAAGGCTGGGCTTTCTTCGACTTTTGTCATATCCTCTCTACTGCTTTTCTTTTCTGGTGCTTGTTACGCACCTTACCACCAGTCTTGGGGAGAAAAGGTAGATGAAGAATATATATATATATATATATATATATATATATATATATAAATATTATTATTATTATATATAATATATATATTATATATATTATATTAAATAATTAATAATAATAATAATAATAATTATTAATACTAATCAAGATCATGTGAAATGTAATAATTATATGCCCAAGAGCACTAATAAAACTTTATTAAGCATTAAACACTACTTATATATTGTATACCTCTTTTAACATATTGTATTACTGCATTTTAATGCTAAATACCCTAAAAAGACTTGATATTATGAAAAATAAGTATTTTAAAAAAAAACAAAAAAAAACCAAAAATTTTGGCCATTGGTCTTTTTTTTAAAAAAAAACGTGTTTTTTTTTTAAAAAAAACGAACGGTTTTTTTTTAATCCCAACCCTATATATATATATATATATATATAAAATAGCGATGTCTGATAACTTACGATTATCAAAAAAATAATTGATATCTGATAGGGTTACCCTCAAATGGACTTACAAAAAAAAAAAATAAAAACAAGGTGATGTCCGGGGAAAAATTAAAGCCTCTCAAAGCTTTTGATTTTCCAGAGGATTTTCTTTTTAAAAAAATTCTTTAAAAATTACAGGATATACTCTAAAAAATAATAATGGAGAAAAAAAAAAATGAAAATGACCAACATCTTTAGGGAAAAACGTTAAAGCCTCTCAAAGAAAAATTTTCATAAGCTTTCTTATAAAAAAAATTAACAACAAACCTAGTGTTCGTTTTAGGACCATCCTAGTTCAGGTTATAAGACAGGGGTGGCCAACCCTTGGCGCATGCGCCAAACGTGGCGCATTGGATGATTATAAGTGGCATTGCTACGGGCTACCTTTTTGGAGATTCTATATTTTAACTGGTCTACGTCAGCTTATTTCTTGCGAATTTATTTAATGAAAACTAAAAATTCATTTTATTTCCAGAAATTTGTTAAATCTGGTAAGATATAAAGAAGTATGTAACAAATATTGTAATGTTTAAGCATTTTTTTTGTAGCGTCGACTCTCATATTCAATATATTTTCCCGTCAAAACTCATATTTGAAACATGTTTTTAAAATACCATGTAATAAAACATCGTCAATGATCATCAGCTGAAATTTTTGTGTTTATCAGTGATAGTGAGGTAGTCGTTTTTCGATTTAAATTATTATGATTTTTTTTTTTTCATAAGTAGGCATATTAGAAATTAGTGCCGTTTTTCTTAAATCAAAGAATTCTAAAAATATAATTAATAGAGAAATCATATATATTCTGGGATTTCGTTTATATTATATTAATATATTATATATATATTATATATATATTATATATTATATATATATATATAAATATTATATATATTATATATATGGGGCGCATCTTGAAACTGGTCTGTGAAAAAATTTGGCGCATTGTATGCAAAAGGTTGGCCACCCCTGTTATAAGATGTTAAGTATACACAGATTTACTGTGTATACTTAACAAAACAACCTGAACTAGAGGGCCTAAAATGAGACAACCTGGATGGATTAACAATGAAAAGTCTATGGAGTTTTAACAACTTTGAAAGGCTAAATTTTTTAACTGAAGACGTCCAACCCATTTTTATTTTTCTTAATTATAAGGGTTGTGACATAGTTTATATAGCGGTCTGCTATATATATTACCTTAATTTTTTTTTTTTTCATTTCATCTTTTAAAAAAATGGGCTTACAAAATTTATTATTATTTTTAAAGTAATTATTTTATCTGTAAAATCAAATCATTAATTAAAAAAGAAAAAAATTGAGAAAATCAAAAAAGGTATATCAATCTGAAACGCATTTTGACCGATTCTTCATTCCTACTCAAATGAAAAAAATCCTAATTACTTTCAGAGCCTTACTTTTAATATCTTTATTCAAAATATAAACTTAAAATGTATACAAATCTGTACCTAAATAAAACTTCAAATGAATATTTGTTTAACATCTTTACATTAAATGTTTGTAGTTTTAAAACAATCTTAGTCTACTTTGGACTGGTGAATTATCCACAATTACCACCTCAGTAAATCTAGGCCCTAGTCTTTTATTTGAACAAGATTATCTAGACAATATTTAACTTGGCTATATACTTACATATAGTATACTGAAGATGTAGTTCCAAATATACTCTAAAATAAAATGCAACTTGGCATTAAAATGAAACTAATGAAAAAATGAGATCCTTTAAAGTTGTCAACACAATAAATCTTGAACATGAGTGAACGCTATTTCCGCATAACACCTAATAAAAATTGGCTAAATATCACTTGCGTTCTTCAATAATTTGCAACAGCTATTTCTTCTAGAAAGAGTTTCTTTTAGTTTATAAGATGAAATAACCCGTGACCTAGGCCAAGTCAAGGAGTCGGGCCTCGATTTCGGAAGCGGGCAAATCACAAAATTGATGGAATTTTTCTAAGATACGGTCCTCTCAAATTATTGATCTCCAAAAAATTCTTGATAAAGGGATTAAATTCTTCAAGTTGATTGAAACTTGGTTTTTCTGATATCCTTAAAAGTTTATGATCATCGATAACCTTAGGCTTATCTCTAAATGCACATCCGCATGCTTTATTATTCAAATATTTCAAAGGTAATTCAAAATAATAACACTTAATTTTTAAATCACTGTTAGGCAAAATAACAGGATTAACACCTGGGATGTTTCTCAAATGATACATTTTATATTAAATATATGCTGAACATTTCGCAAAAATATTGACAAGTTCTATACGTGTATTCTATATCGCTTTAAGTAGAAAAATGTCTGAAATTCTGGAATGTCTGATGTAAATTTTTTCTTGGAATTGCCATTTGGGCTGTTGCCAGCAAGAGAATTTTATGGAACTCACCCGAAAATTCACCAATTTTCATTAAGCTGTGATTTGATCAAAGATGTTTTAACATTTTTCCTTTTTAGGATTGATAATTATAGATTTTAACTAGAAAGTCTATGGTTTTGAAAATACTGCATAGTTAATCACCTCATGTAATATGATTATAGGGATCATATTGATTTAATTTGAATTCTCT
>JABUQX010045404.1:37500-46327 GCA_015478945.1 Trachelipus rathkii | reverse complement strand
AAAACTCCCCCTGCCAGATAATTATTACTTTTTTCTACCTTTTAAATGAAGGTTTTACCAAAATGAGTTTTTCTTTCTAGATTTACTTTAGTAGTCACATTTTTTTCCCAAAAGTGAATAACAGCAATTTACTCACCCAAGGTGTAGTAAGATCTTGTTTATTCGAAGAGACCAGGTTTTCAAGGCTGGATAATTTTTTGGTGCCTGGTACTTCCTACTTGTAATTGTGTGATGACCCTCATGGAGTTACTATCTCAGATGCTTTCTTCCTCAAGAATTAGCCGTTTCATGCTGCTGAGTATAAAATAATGATTAACATTTATAGTTTGATCTAGAATGGTTGCGATCATATATTACATTCTAGTCCGCCACCTGGTATAAAAGAAAAACTCCCCTTGCCAGATGATTATTACTTTTTTCTACCTTTTAAATGAAGGTTTTACCAAAATGAGTTTTTCTTTCTAGATTACTTTAGTAGTCACATTTTTAATATTTACAGATAAATAATAATAATAATAATAATATAATAATTAAGTAGATAAATAATAAAAATCAAGTAGAAAAATAATAAGGATAATGATAAGATTAATAATTAAATCAATGAATACTGTAATTATAAAAAATTGGTAATAATTACATAATAAAAAGAAAGTATAAAAAGTATGTCCCTTCGGTTGTTGATAGCGTGGCCAACCGCGAATAGTACAACAGTGTAAGATTGATGGACCTCGCTCGAGACATAACAAGCCAAATATGCCGCAAACAACCAGGCAGGGTTGACGGTTTAGCCAGTGCAGTTGCGGGTTTCGTCAAAAATATGGCCTGCCTGTTGCTTCGTATTTGCCGTCTGCCGGTTTTGCGGTTGCGGTTATTCGATCCATCACTAACTATAT
The DNA here is from genome assembly GCA_015478945.1 of Trachelipus rathkii. Classification (NCBI taxonomy): domain Eukaryota; kingdom Metazoa; phylum Arthropoda; class Malacostraca; order Isopoda; family Trachelipodidae; genus Trachelipus; species Trachelipus rathkii. Next base: position 45,434 of record JABUQX010045404.1, on the reverse strand, counting down.
ATATATATATATATATACTATATAAAAATATATATATATATATATAGTATGATTATATATAAATATTATAATATATATATATATATATATATATAATATATATATATATTATATATATATAACTATATATTATATATTATATATATATATTTATGTATTATTAGATATAATATATAATATATACATATAATATATATATATAATATAATATATATATATATATAATATATATATATATAATATATATATAAACGGTATATATATATATATATATATTCGATATATATAATGATATATAGCATATATAGTAATATACTAGTAGATATATATTATCATATATATATAGATTATATATATATACTATAGTAAGTCTACTTATACTAGACATATTATCTTTAATATATTTTTAATAATATTATATATAGTATATATAAAGGAAACAATTTAAAACCACTCTTAAGAGCTAAAAAACAGGGGACACTCAAATATTATTGATTTCCCTGTTTAGTTCTTAAGTGGTTTTAAATTGTTTCTTTACATTTTAAGAGTTTGAGCTGTTTTAAAACTCTCTAAAGATTTTTGCATATATTATATATATATATAGAATATATATGATATATATATATATTATAGTATATATATATATAATATATATTATATAAATAATATATATATATATATATATATATATATAATATATTATATATATATAATATATTAATCAGATAATTATATATATATAGTCCCACTGATGACAGCTAATATATATATTATATATAATATATGTTAATATAATTCCAAGAATAATCTTTAATAGTATATCTTATATATATATATATATATAATATATTTATATATATGATATCATTAATTATAATGTATATTGTATATATTTATATATATATATATATATATATAATATATATAATAACCTACATATATAATATATATAAGCTAATATATACTAATATATATCATATATATACCTGAATATATACTTATATATACGTATATAATATATATAACTATATAGTACTATATGTACATAATACATAAATATATATATATATATATATATGCTATATATATAATATATATATTATATAATTATATTATATATATATATACTATATTATAATAAATATATTATATATAGATATATATAAATCATATAATAATTTTTATTAAAATAATTTTTTTTATTTTTTTAAAGTTCTTTTTTTGATTTATTTAAATATTTATAAATAAATATATAATATTATGTAATATTATATATTACATACTACTATACTATAATATATATTATACTATCATATATTATATGTATATATAATATATATATATATATATATAAATATATATATAATATATATATATATATACTTATATATGATATATATATATATATTACTATATATATATATATATATTATATACTATATATAATATAATATATTATACTATATATATATAATTATATTTATATATATACATATCTTGGCCATCAATAGAATCGCGATTAGCACGAAATTGCGAAATAAATAAAAAATTTAAAAAAGAGTACTTTTTAAAACTTTTATTCTCGCGTACCTAAAAAAATAACCTAACCTAACCTAACCTAACTAAACCTAACCTAAACCTAAACCTAAACCTAACCTAACCTTAAACCAAACCTAACCAAACCCTATCCTTAGTCCTAACCCCTAACCAATCTCAATTAAAAGAAATTTAAGGATATTAGAGAGAGAGAAGAGAGAGAGAAGAGAGGAGAGAGAGAGAGAAAGATTAAGCATGAAGAGAGAGAGAGAGAGAAGAGAGAGAGAGAGGAAGATGAGCAGAGTGAGGATGAGAGAAAAGAGGAAGCAGAGGATTCGAAAGAGAGAAGGAGAGAGGAGAAGAGAGAGAGATGATCTTAATTGACCAAATAAATATGTTTAAAAAAAAAACAAAATAAAAAATATTAAAAAAGTAAAATAACTTTTTTTGAACTTCACACCGTAAATATTGAATGCGTTATTTTCTCTTATATAGGGAAATTTCAACCTTTTTATCATTAATAAAACTTCTTCATAAAACAATCAAAAACGAAACATGACCCCCAAATCGACTGGGAAAGAATATCGATTCTCTTTATGCACCCAGGAAATCTCCATATTATGCAGATTATATAATTTTAAAATTCAAATTCGTTACTTAGAAATGATTTGACTAGAAAATTCTGCTAATTCTCAACAAGTTTTGCTAAGATGTAATTTTATAATTATATTAATTTATAAGAACTAAAAATAAAAATTTTGTTGCCCCCTCCTCTTATTTATGAATAAAATACTAAATTTGCTGTAAATAATTCCTTTGATTTTAAATTTAAAATTTTAAGTTGACAAAAATTGTTTCTTTCAGAATTTCACACATTTATTTCAGTTCCCTTAAATGAAATCTGGTCAAGACATATGCAAAAACGCACAATCATTTCTCCTGAAAAAAAAATATATCAGTTTAAATTTTTTAAAAGCAATCTTGGAATTTTCTATTTTATTGTGTTTTCCTCCATGGCTCTTCTCATTTCTTGCTGTTTGTGTCTGATTTGAATGAATCAATCTTAGACGGACGGCTCACATCTTTATAATACTATATATATATACTATATATATAATTATATAATATTATAATATATATATATATATATATTAATATATATATATATTATATATATAATCTATATATAATATATATATATATTATTATATTATATCAATATATATATATTATAATATATATTATAATATATATAATATATAATATATATATTATATATATATATATATAATATATATATATAATATATATATATTATAATATATATATGTCTTTTATCTTGAGATAATATATATATATATATATATATAATAGCGTGGATCCATTCCAAAAAATTTTTTTTTGTGTTTTTTTTAAAAAAAAAAAACAAATATAAAAAAATGTTTTTTTTTCTTGTTTTTATCTAGGTTTTATTTACATTTTTGATCGGTTTTAATGTTAGTTTTTAAATGGTTAAATTAGATTTTAAACGCAAAAAAAAAATCCTACTAGAAAACGGTTATAAACATGTTGCTAACACATATGGGTTTAAATAAAATTCCCCTTTTATAAAAATTTCTTTAAGATCTTAAAATTTCAAATTTTCTTGCATAACTGTTAAACTGGTTAAATTATTATTGTTTTTTATTTTACATAAACTCATTTAAAGTTAAAAAATAATGAGGGCCATATTATACATATATAAACTCACGATTCTGAAAAAAAAAATAGGTATTTACTTTTAGTATTATTTTAACCCCCCAAAATTATTATATAAATTATCTATATTTGCAATGCACCCCCAAAATATTAAGTTACATGGCCAATTGCGATATTGACGACCATGTCATTTATTATATTTGAACTCCTTTAAAAGGGATGACAGTATGATAATTGACGCACAAGAAAATCCCGCTGCCTCTACGTGCCACATTTCTTCACAAAATCCTCACACTCCACATACGAGTACTGAGTTTTTTATAAAAACTTTGAAATCTAGCATCATTATATAGAACAATGTATCCCAATAGTTCTAAAGAAGAATCACCTTAAACATATTAAAATTACAATATATATATATATATTATATATAGTTATATATTATAATATATATAATATTATTATATATATATAATATAGTATATATATATATATATATATATATTATATATAATATATATTATATATATTATATATATATATATATTTATATATATATATAATATATATATATTTAAATAATATACTATATATATATATATATATATATATATAATATATATATATATATATATATATATAGATATATATATATATATATATATAATATATTATATAATATATTATAATATATATATATATTTATATAATATTATATATATAATAATACTATATATATACATATATATATATATATATATATTATATATATATTATATATATTAATATATATATATATATAATCATTCTCACAATAATATAAAATTTGGCAGAAAATTTTTGTTTGAATATTTCATAGCTACTCTTCGAATTGAATATGAGAAAATACACATTATCAAACAGCTTATTAAGTAAATTCACTTAATTAAATATTATTTTTTTTAGATATTATTTATGTCATGTTTTTTTTTTTTATCTCTTATATCATGTTGCTTTTTTATTTTGTGGTTTAAAACTTATGGTTTTTTAAACCAATGGTTTTAAACCAAATGCGTTTTTTAAACCATCGTCCCTATATCCCTTTAAATATTATTAAACATATAATTATATATATATAATATTATAATATATAATAAACTATATATATATATAATATATATATATATATAATTATATATATATATAATATATATATAAGTAATATTATATATATTCACATTCACATCACAATTGGTTTCGATCACATCCTGCTACCGGATCCTCTTGCATAACATTAGAGAAAATTGCCAAGTCTTTAAAATAATTTAATTATTTTAAATAGATTTCACAATATTAATATTCGTTTTTTTCTATCTAGTTCTTCTTATTCTTATTCATCTTCTTCTTTTTAGTATATTTTCCCTTCTTATTCATCTTTCTTATCATTTCCTTAATGCTTGGGCCGATCCTTTTCAAAACCGTTTTACCCTTTACCATTTATAAAAAGATACAAATAAACAGACGAGGATATACTAATATATAATATATATATATATATATATATATAGATATAATAATATATATAATATATATATATATATATAATTATATATATTATTATTGTAGTATATATAATAATATATATATATAAATAATAGTATATATATATATTATATATATATATATATATATATATATATATATATATATATATATGATTAATTATATATATATATATATATATATATATATATATATATATATATATATATATATATATATAAAAATGAAAAAATAATATTTACGAAAAAGAGTAAGAGGATGAAATTTAATGAAAATAACAATTAAATACAATAAACATTGATTTAAATAAAGAAAACAGTTGTATAATTTCTAATTATTATTTTATAGATACTTACAAAAGAGCTTCTTGATAATTCACATTAAAAATTGTAAAGAAAAATGTAATGCCGATTGTGGCACAGATTTAGTAAAATTTTCTTTAAACACCGGAACCATACTGCAAGAAGACAATTTATCGAATATAAAGTATAGTCCCCTATTTATATCAGAGGTTTTACAAAATTTCAGAGATGATGAAATCGGAAACTTGTGTAGAACAAATAAAATTTTAAAATACTTACTTAATGCGGCAAATTTCTTCATCAAAAGTTTTCCAAGTTGAACATACGTTGTATGCTCTGTAAACTAAGTTTTTACGATAGATTCTTTGTAAATAATCGGTGATAGTCGTTGAATAGGATCCATAGTTCATATACAGGCCATTATCAGTGGGTTTGACATGTATGCATGTAGATTAATGAGCCCGTACAGGAATAACAATTGATTTTGATGTCTATAAAACAGATAGTATTATTAACCTAAGTTTCGTAAGTGAATTTTAAGGCATGACATCCCATGGAATTCTATTGTCATGAACTGATGTGTTCACTAATCTATGTCTCCTAAAGTATGAGGTGTCCGTCGACATACCCTTATGTCAAAATACAGGGTTAAAGTTGTTTGTTTCAGTAAGGATTTTGTTTTCCAGATCGTGGACACATAGAAGTCCTCAAATTGTAGTCCAAGTGGTTAGCCCATGGGGACACTCCATCAGTCTTGTATAGATAACATTTTTCTTTAATTTAAAAACGGTTAGTTTGAGTACAACAAATTCAAAATCAGGTTCCTCAAATGTCTGTTCTGATATTTCTGGCGGGCGGTTAGTTATTTGAGTCGATACATTTCTGCGTAATTATGTATGTCAATTCGTTTCAAGAATCGGTTACCATGATGCGGAACCAGGAACTCTACATCAGTAGAGGCGAAGTAATTAGTGTTCTTTCAAGCTTTAAGTTTTGAATAATTTACATATGTTTCATTAATTTGATTTAACTTATGAAAGAGTTATTAAGATATAGTCGGAGGATAATTGCTGTTCAGATATTGGGCACATTTCGTGTGTACCACCCGTGCCCTCTGCCACATAGATAATTGCAATCTCGGACTCTCATCTCATATTGGATATATCCACCGACGAATACGATTGTCGGACAGGCGCATCATCAACCATCCGCTACAGTCCAGCAAAATTCTTTGACAGTTTCAACACGGACAATATGGATCAATTCAGACATAGGTAATATTTTCTCCATTAACAACTTCACAATATTATACGGATCATGTGAGTTAAGAAACTTAAAATCTAAGGGGGCCTTCTACATCAAAACACGCAGACCAGACGTTAACATAAAATTTAATGTATAATCTGTCAGACTCAATATCATTTGATTTACTTATATATCACAATTAAAACACTCATTCGCTTACAAGAACAATCCTCTGAAGACTGTCTCAGATATAGACGACGAAACGCGTGTGGCGGAAAACTTATGTAATCATATCCATATCTTCTCTTGCAATTATTTTGCAAAAATTATTTTAGAAAAAACTCAATAATGTATAAACAAAATAATTATTTAGAACGTTGGAAATAAAATCAAAAACTTTATAAAATCAAAGGCTGATATTGAATTCCTATATTATTATTATTAATTATTATTATTATGATTATTATTATATATCTATTATTATATTATTATTAATTATTATTATTATTATTCATTATTATTATTATTATTATTATATCTATTATTATTAGACTTATTATTATTAGTATTATTATTATCTATTATTCATTATTATTATTATTATTATTATTATGGATTATTATTTATTATTATATTATTATATTATTATTATTATTATTATTAATTACTTATTAATTATTATTTATTAGTATCTATTTATTATTATTATTATTCAATTATCTATTATATTATATTATTATTATCTATTATTATTATTAGATTATTATTATATTTATTATTATTATTATTATATATTAATTATTATTATTATTATTATTATTATTTATTATTATTATGATTATTATTCATTATTATGATTATTTATTATTATTCTTCATTATTATTCCATTAATTATTATTATTATTTTAGTTATTATTATTATTATATTATTATTATATATTATTATTATTATCATTATTATTATTATTATTATTATTATTATTATTTATTATTATTATTATTATTATTATTATTATTATTATTATTATTATTATTATTATTATTATTATTATTATTATTATTATTATTATTATTATTATTATTATTATTATTATTTATTATTATTATTGATTATTAATTATTCATTATTAGTTATTATATTATTATTATTATTATTATTATTATTATCCGAAAGATAAATAATTACTTGCCACTTAATAACAAAGGCGTTACAGAAGTCAATGATTACAGTCCTGATTTTTCCACCATTTTGTTTTTCTTTGTTAACAAATGCTTTTACAATGTTATTATTATTATATTATTCATTATTATTATTATTAATTTATTATTTATTGATTATTAGTATTATTATTATTATTATTATATTATTGCATTATTATTATTATTATTATTATTATTATTATTAAGCACAAAAACTCATTATTATTATATTAGCTAACTGTTTTTTTAATAAAATGTTGTTATGATATCATCCATGCTACAAATATCAAATAATGAATTTTACTTAATTATTTTCATTAGATCTTTATTATCATTTCGAAATCATAATATACTATAAATATAATTATACTATATATATATATATTATTAATAGTATATATATATAGTAT
>JABUQX010045404.1:0-7500 GCA_015478945.1 Trachelipus rathkii | reverse complement strand
TAGATAGATAGATAGATAGATAGATAGATAGATAAATAGATAGATAGATAGATAGATAGAGAAACTTTTGAATTCTGAACAGTATATTTAAATATTATACGATTTTGCCCTAAAATTGTTAAATATTATTAATGGGGCTGACTTACATCGCTTTTTGTCACTCTATTACACTGAGATTGAGGCTCCATTACTCTATCTTACTTATTTACGATATTAAAGATGTTATCCGGTATTGTATTTCATTGGGATTATAAAATGTAATGTTCTCCTTCTATATTAAAAATTATATATTTTCTTCTGCTTTATTGAACATATCGTATATTAATGGAGATTATAAGATTGTGTTAAAATAGGGGAAAAATTGGAAGGAAAAGATGCTGAGGATGAAAAAAGGAATTATTTATTTATGTATTGAAATAGAGAATAAAGAAGAATTTGAACAAAAGAGAAAGATAAATGAGAGGTGAGTGAAAAAATAAGGAAAATTTAGAAGCCTAAAAAAGATGATAGATGAAAAAATATAATAGTAGGTAACTGACAAAAGCTGCAGAAAATATATTATAAATTACTGATCTTAGGGTTATGAAGTATTGGACATCATGAGGATAGATGAAAATGTGGCTGTGAATGTGTGTCATATTACTATTATACACATAGTTATACTTATATATATAAATATTATTATATATATATATATATAAATATATTTTAATATATATTATATATATATATATATATATATATATATATATATATATATATATATATATATATATATATATATATATATATATATATATATATATCTATTTAAATACAGTATATATATATATATATATATATATATATATATATATAATATATATATGTTTATATATATAATAATATAATAAATAATATAAATAATATAATATATTAATAAATAATAATTAATATAATAATATAAATAATAATTTATAATAATATAATAATAATAATAATATAAAAATAATAATAATAAAATAATAATAATAATAATAATAATATAATAATAATAATAATAATAAATAATAATAATAATAATAATATAATAATAGATATAATAAAATATAATAATTATAATAATAATAATAATATTAATAATAATAATAATAATAATATAATATAAATAATAATAATAATAATAATATGAATAATAATAATATAATAATATAATAATAATTATAATAATAATATAATAATAGATAATGAATAATAATATAATAATAATAATAATAATAATAATATAATAATAATTAATATATATATAATAATAGAGTAAATAAATAATAAATAATAGATAATAATAATCATGAATAATAATAATAATAATGATAATATAATATTAATAATAAATAATATTAATAATACTAATAATATAAATGAATGAATAATAATAAATTATAATAATATAATAATATAATGATATAATAACCACATCATGTGATAATAATAATAATAATAATATAATTATAATATAATAATCATATAATAATAATAATATATTAATAATAATAATAAGAGCCGCAACCGCAGCCGCAAGACCGTTTTTGGAATTTCCACAAGTATAATCCTCCTAATATTTATAACGATTTTTACGTCTAAAAATCGCTCACTTATAAATATTATTAAATGCCGGGGGCTGACTTACATCGCTTTATGTTCACTCTATTCACAGCTGACATTCGAGGCATATTACTCCAATCTCACTTATTTAGGCGAATTATTAAAAGGATGTTTATCCGGTGTTGTATTCCCTTATTTGGATTTATAAAATGAAATGTTCTCCTTCCTAGTATTAAAAAGGATATTTTTATTCTGCTTTATTGAACATATTGTATATTAATGGAGATTATAAGATTGTGTTAAAATAGATGGAAAAGTTATAAAGAAAAGATTGTGAGGATAAAAAAATGGATATTATTTTGGAATGAAATAGACTAAGAAGAATTTTGAAAGAAAATAAGAGAAAGACGAAATAATGAAGGAAATATAGAAGGCGTCGAAAAGATGATCGAATGAAAAAAGAAAAATAGTATGTAACGTGGCAAAGTAGCTGCAGAAAAATAGATTTTAGATTACCTGGATCTTAGGGTTGTGAAGTATGGTCAATCCATGACGATAGATGAAAATGTTGTTGTGAATGTGTGCGATATTACTACAGGTTACTAATATATATATAATATATATATATATATATGTATATATATATATATTATATATATATGATATATAGTATATATTATATATAATATATAATATATATATATATATTAATATTAAATATATATATATATATCCGTATATATATATTATATATATATATAATATATAGTATATATATAGTAATATATATATATATATATTATATAGTAATTTAGATCATATATATATATATATATATATATATATAGTATATATATATATATATATAAATATATATAGTAATATATAATATATATATTTATATATATATAGTATATATATAGTATATATATATATATATATAGTAATATATATATAGTATATATATATATAATGATATTATTTGATATATATATGATATATATTTTTCAGATATATGATTGTTTATATATATAGGCTGAAATTATATATTATATATAGTATAGTATATATATAATTTTAATATATAGTATATATATATGATATATATTATATATATAGTATATATAGTAATATTTTACTCATATATTATACAGTATATATATACATGATATTATATATATATATATATATATATTATAGTATATATATATTATAGTATAATATATATATATATATATATATATATATTAGTATATATATATATGATTATATATATGTATATATATTATATATAGTATATATATAATTATTATATATATATATATATATATATATATATTATATCAATAGTAAATTATAATGCCCTATACTAAAATGGTTAAAAATATTAGCTAACAAAGTAAATGATTTATTTGGGAACGTGTAATTTAGGAGACCGTATTAATAAAGAACAATCTTTGAAATTTTAAAGTGAAGACGTGGAAGTTCTTATTTCCGTGAGAATAATGACTTAAAACTTTTTTTATTGTTATATTTTTATTTGTACATCTTTTTTTTTTTTGAAAACTTAACAATCATGAAGATTTGTACATAGATAAATAATGAATAGGATAATGAATAATAATATGAATAATAATAATAAATAGATAATAATATAGACTGATATAATAATAAATAATAAGTAATAAATAATATAATCTAAAATAATAATAATGAATAATAATATATAATAATAATAATAATAAAGTAATAATAATGATAATAATAAATAATATTATAATAATAATTAATAATGATAATAATAATTAATAATAATAAGAATAAATAGATATATTAATAATAATAATAATAATAATGAAATAATGCTAATAATAATAATAATAATAAATAATAACAATAATAATAGATGATAATAATATAATGAATGAATAAATAATAATAATAAGTAATACGTTTATCATTATTACTAATTTACTACAATGAAGTAATATATGTCATTAGAATGAATAATAATATAGTAATAATAATAAATCAATAATAATAATAATAATGATAATGAATAATTAATAATATAATGATAATATACCTATAATAATATAATTAGATATGAATGAAATAATAGAGTAATAATAGATAATAATAATATAATGAAATAATTATAATAATAATAATAATCATATAATAATAATATATTATAATAATAATAATAATAATAATAATAATATGAATAATATAATAAAAATAGAAATAATGAATAAATTTAATAATAATAATTAATAATAATTGATAATAATATAATAATAATAATAATACGATAGATAATAATAATAATAATAATAATGTAATTATAATAATAATAAATAGATAAATAATAATAATAATAATAATAATAATAATAATAATATATATGAATAATAATAATTATAATAATATAATAATATCATATAATATAAAATATAATAATAAAATAATAATAATTAACATAATGATATTAATACCTAGATATATTAAATATAGATAATATAATAATATTAATAATAATAATAATAATAATATAATAATAGACGATGAATAATATATAATAATAATAATAATAATAATAATATAATAAATAATAAATAAGTAATAATAATTAATAATGATAATGAATAATAAATAATATAATATAATAATAGATAATATAATATCCATAATAATGAATGAAAGAATAATAATAATAGATAGTAATAATATATAATCATAATATAAATAATAATAATAGATAATAAATATAAATAATAATATAATATAATAATAATGAATAGATAATAATATAATAATAGATAATGATAATAATATAATAATGATCATAATAATGAATATAATGATAATATAATAATAATAATAATGAATAATAATAATAATATAATGTAATAATATATATTATAATACATAATGAATATAAAATATAATGAAATGTATAATTTAGTATATTGCTAGTATATGATAATAATAATGATAATAATAATAAGTAATAATAATGAATAAAAATAATATAATAATATAATGAATAATAATAAATAATAATATAATAATAGATAATAATGAATATATAATAATAATAATAATAGACATAATAATATTTATTTTAAACAATCTTTTTTTGAAAACGAACCAATCATAAAATTTGTAATAATAATAATATTAATAATATAATATAATAATAAATATAATATAATATTAATAATAAAACATAGATGATAGATAGATAGATAGAGTAGATAGATAGGATTAGATCGATAATAGATAGAGTAGATAGATTAGATAATAGATAGATAGATAAGATTAGATAGATAGATAGATAGATATGATAGAGATAGATAGATAGATTAGATAGAATAGATAGATAGAAGGATAGATAGATAGATAGATAGATAGAGGGAAATAAATATAGAAAAAAGAGAGAGAGAGAGCGAGAAAGAGAGAGAGGGAGAAAGAGAGAAAGAAAACCTTTTGAATTCCCAATACTATATCTATATATTATACGAATTTACTCTAAAATTCTTCCCTATTATTAATGGGGCTGACCTTACACCGCTTTATGGTCAGTCTTTACCTGAAGATTGCTGCACCCACTTACTCGATCTTACTCTTATTTACAACACTATTAAAGAGCTGTTATCGTTGTATGATATTTTATTGGGAATATAATGTAATGTTTCTCCTTCGAAATTAAACAGAATATTTAGTTTCCGTCATGGCTTTCTTTGTGAAGCGATATTTTATCATAAATAGAGATTATAGAGGTTATGTTTAAGAAAGTGAAGATTTTTTGGAAAGGAAAGATGTTATGGAGATGGAAAAAGAATTATTTATTTATATATTGAAATAAAGACTAAAGAAAAAGAAAAAGATAAAGACTGAAGAAAAAGAAAAAGATAAATGAGAGGTGAATAAAAAAATAAGGAAGAAAAATGTAAGGAAAAATAAAAGGAATGAAATGGCAACATATAAAAAAGAAACATGAAAAAATAATAGATAACCGATAAATGTTACGGAGCAATAGATTGCATATTACTCTAATTACGGTTGTGAAATTTTAGACATCCTTGTGGTTAGGGAATAAGAATGTGGGTGTGAATTTCGCAGCATTTAATAGTATTATATTATATATTATTATATTATTATATATCATATCATATATATATATATATATATATATATATTATATATATATATATAGTATATTATATATATTATATAAATATATAGTATGCCTTGGAGGTTAGGAATACAGAATGTGGGTGTGAATTATATATTTATATTATATATGTTAGTATAATATATATATATATAGTATATAGGTAGTATAATATTATATAATATATAATATATATATTATATATAATATATAGTATATAAGTATATTATAATCAGGTTCATGTTTATTCACGTATGGCTAATGTTATTTTATATGAAGACAAATATAAATCTTTATGTCAATGGAAACTTTTAATCTTGAAAGACTTAAATCTTTAAGAATAATAATTTGAAAACATGAGTGTGAATTTACGATAGATTAGTGAATCTAATATCCTTTGCAATTTGCTGAATCTTTATTTTATGCAGCTGATTTCGATAGTGATAAAAGCATTTAGCGGACAAATCTTCAAATTAATCACGTTAATATTTGTTATAAGTGTTTTTGAATGAAAGCCTCCAAGCCGTCGTCAATATGAAGAAAGTTTTTTTGCAGAGATTGCTCCTTGTCCAATGGTAGCAATAGGTGCCGCCAAACCGCTGCCTTCTATCACATTAACATGTTTGCAGAATGGTGGGTGTATATACGCGTATATCTTATTTATAATAATAGTGAACTTGTGGATAATGTGATAGATGTCATAATAGAGCGTGAATAGGGGTGAATAATTTAAGAATATGGTGAAATATAGTCTATCAGCAATACAATATTATCATGTAAGAAAGTGTATAACAGTAATAATATTAATATTGAATATAGGTAAATCAGTAGTGGAATTATTGGTAAAGATATAGTATAGTTTTTGTGTTAAAGTTTATTATTGGTTAATAGTTATGTATAATAATGATAGATAGATAATAATGAATATGTATGAATGATATAGGTGGGTTTGTTATGTGTGTATGTATGTATGTATAGTATTTTGGTATTGTATATATGTATATGCATATAGTTTTTTGTTTCAGGTATTTCAATGTTTAATTTATAGTAAAAGCGCGCCGGTAGTCGTACCAGAGCAGCTTCCACCACCAGGTGAGGGTCCCCAGGTTCGCACTGATCGGGTGGTGAGAAATGTGAATTATGCTCGCTTAGGCTTTGCCTCCGTCCTGCTCGGACGTTAATCGAGTACACCGCGCTCTAGGTTACGGGCTGCTGCCCGGTGGTGGTGGTGGTTTTATTGTAAAAAAATAATAAAAAAGGATAAATATGTAATAATAGTAATACTAGATATATAATAATAATAATAAATAATGAATAATATAATCAATAATAATAATATAATAAATAATATGAATGATTAAGTATTTTCCATGAAATAATAAATAGATATAATAATAATATAATAATGAAAAAATAAGTAAAGATAAGTAACTAAGTAATGAACAACATGAACAATAAAATATAATAATGATGAATGATAATAATATAATAATAATAATAATATAATAATATAATAATAATAATAATAATATAATAATAATAGATATAAATATAATAATACTAATAATATAATAAAATAATAATAATAATAAACTAATGAAGTAAATTTTACCAGGGAGTGTGAGCACGGCGATGGAAGTAAGAGTGCCGGGTTCGAAACGCCCCAAGTGTCGTATAGGGGCGAATGACCCCGCAATGCTCCTTCTCAGGCGTGGTGGCCTCCTTCTTACCAATAA
>JABUQX010045402.1:0-22500 GCA_015478945.1 Trachelipus rathkii | reverse complement strand
CTTTGATGGCTCATCTCTACCCTACATCAAAGAACAGAGTTAATATTAATGTCTTCACCCCTAGTTCACAAGCTAACCACCAGGGCTCAGCATGAGCCCCACCCGCAAAGGATGCCAGCCTCGCACCCGCAGGTGCGACCCGCCGCGTCCCCGTCTGCCGCGTTCCCGCCCGCCGCGTGCGCCCGCAGGCGCCATATTTCCGCGTTCCCGCCCGCCGCGTGCGCCCGCAGGCGCAATATTCCCGCACGAATGAAAAATATATATATACTATAAGTCATTCATTTTTATTTCATACTTAAACAATTTTATTAAAAACATTTTCGCGAACCTAAAACTGTAACTCATTACAGACCCTATTATTTAACACATATATTTTTTAACATTATTTTTACTTAATACTTTTTAATAAATATTTTTATTTATAAATTTTTAAAAATTGTATGCTAAGAAGAAAAAATCCTGAGTGTCTGATATATAATCATTTTATTTTTCTACAATTGTACGAAATTTTATTTTTAAAAAACATAAACTTACTTACCTTAAAGCAGTAAATCAGTAATCAATAGAGGTGTACCCTAACACAAAGGGATTAGTAAGCTTTTGTTTTACTGTTTTACTGCTTTAACTCATGTTTTACTGCTTTAACTTTCTGCTTTACTGGTTTTAACTCATATGTTTTACTGCTTTAACTCACATGATTTATTAACTATTACTGATAATAAAGCAGTAAATCAGTAAAATCAATAGATGTGTTACCTAACACAAGGGGGATATAACTTATATGTTTTACTGCTTTTACTGCTTAACTTTCTGCTTTACTGCTTTAACTTGCTGCTTTACTGCTTTAACTCACATCCATTACAACCTTAAAGCCAGTAAATCAGTAAATCGAATAGAGTGTTACCCTAACGAGCTCAAAGGAATAGTATGCTTTTTTTTACGCTTTACTGCTTTAAAACTTTTCTGCTTACTGCTTTAACTTTCTTGCTTTACTGCTTTAACTTTCTGCTTTTACTGTTTTAACTCATATACATTAACATACTTAAAGCAGTAAATCAGTAATCATAGAGGTGTTACCTAACACCAAGGGGATTAGTGTATGCTTTTGTTTTACTGCTTTACTGCTTTAACTTTCTGCTTTACTGCTTTACCTTTCTGCTTTACTGCTTTAACTTTCTGCTTTACTGGCCTTTAACTTTCTGCTTTTACTGCTTTAACTCTTATGTTTTACTGTTTTAACTCATATATTTAACATATATTTTTTAATTTTGTTTTTCTTCAATTTTATTATATATTGTTTTCGATATTTACTTATTTTTAATTATATTTTTATATCTTTATTCTTATTATAATTTATTTTTATTTTATTATTATATTAGTGTTATTTACTTCATGCCTATTGCTATTATATTAGACACACATACACACACACCTCATACACCACAAATCCCACACACTGTTTTCTTACTTGGAAAGATACACTACATCCGCACACACACACACACTTACACTTATACACACTACACACTAACACACTTAACACACATTTCACTATCACACTATACACTCACTAGAGACACTTACATTTTACCATAGACACTTACATTTACACTTATTACACACACACACATCACATTTACTATGACACTTATACACACATTGACTATGACACTTACATTTCACCCGCATGACACTTACATTTACACTTATACACACGCGGTCACACACACACACACAACACACACACACACACACACACGCACACACACACACACACACAGATTTACTTACACTCACACACAGATTTTTACTTACACACTCAGATTTACTTACACAGTAGAAGGTACTAATTTATTAAAAAATATTATCTTTTATTAAACTCGCAATTTTGAATACGAAAACAAATATAACTAAAATTATTTCAAAGTTTCTTAAAACTTCTATAATAAATGCAATCATTATCTTGAACAAAGAAATTATTATTAACTGTTAATACTTTGTTTATAAATTTATAACTATCAAGTTTTAAAATAACTTTTACTAAATTTTATGAAATTTTTTAAAAAATATATTTTTACGTACCTTAAAGCAATAAATCAGTAAACCAGTAAGGTCAGCCTCTAGCACCCCTCTACACCAAGCTATGCCACGTTATGTTCTATTGACTTACTGCTTTACATCACTTTAGCCATGTAATAAGTATAAAAAGAACAAAATAAGTTCTTCTCTGCCTAACATAACATTATTTATTAAAATCTTTCTACGTTCTTATTTAAAAATAACAATTATTCACTTTATTTTAATATCATCGCTCGATGTTAACTAAAAATATTCAAAGTTTTTTAAATAATTCTTGATTTTCTTTATTATTATTATTATTATTTCTATGTACATTGACAATCATCACGAAAAAACACAACAACCCGCACTCCTTACAGATACGAAACTGACCTCGCCTGTAAAATGTGTTGAAATAACTACTTTAGGCTAAAATTAGGATAATCCTTTTTGTATCCCGGGCGATTTAGACCTAATTCCAGGTCAAAAATATTTTTCAAACTGACCTTTTTCTGCAAAATGTGGTGCAAAAACTACGTTAGGCCTAAATTTTAGGCTTAAATTTAGAGATAAGCCTTTTTAGTACCCAGGCTGTTAAGCCTAATACCAGTCAAAAGGGTATTCCAGTATAGACAAGAATCGAGAATCAGTGTTATTATTATTTATTAAATATATTTCAACTGAAACATGCTGGATCGTAAGATCCTTTAAGCGGGTAAGAAGGAAATGTTTACCTTTCATGTGAGTGACGGAGATAATCCTATCTCTATATGACCTTGTATGTGATTGGTCGAGAATTATGTTTATCGCTTTTTTGGTTTTACGTATTGTTAAAACATGTTTTTTCATATCCTGAACCTTACCTGTGATTGGATGAAAATTATATTTGAGGATGCGTGTTTTAGACCCAAACTCATTTTAAAATCATAGTCATTTTAGCTGTTAAGCGGTGCACAAGTTCTCTGGTTTGTAATAAAAGTGTTCTATTTTCACTAAGTGTATATCATGAATCACCTTAACAAGTATACCTCAATCCAAGACATTATCCAATGGTAAATCAAGATCCCCGGAAGTAGGGTTTCATTCTTATATAAAAGAAAACCCGATGATTGGAATTTTCAAGTGTGCTACCCAATCACCCTGTTATAATACCAAGCGTATTTTCGTGAGTCCAGATGAATTACTTTGTATATATAATCACACTGAAGAGTGGCTTACAGAATACTTTAGAACAGAGCTCAGCTTTAAACTGGACCGAAACAGTTATTAACCTGTGCGAAGAACAGCGATAAGCCAACTTACTCAGATTTTATTAAACATCAAAAACATAATCAGTTTGAGAAGTTAGATTTAGGGGAGAGAAATAATTGAATCAGCGAGTATTGGAACCTACATCATTTGCGATTCTAATTTCAGGCCTTAGGCGCAGATGAAATATATGTTAGAGGTACGTAAGCGAATGTTAATACAGATGAAGAAAGACATTTGACGACTGTCTAATTACGTGACCGTAATTCATTACATGTTATTACCAATAATACTACGCATTAAGAAAACCCTGATTGATGATCCTACGCACATCATCGATCGCTTCCTAAGTTCTATAGACGTACAGAAATTCATTTATCTACTTAGAAAACAATGGCAAGAAAGTATTTATGCAGGTGACCCAGAATGTAAATATACTATAATATCTGAGCGGGGAAACTGAACGGGAACTTTTTACGTATGTGTTAACTGAATGTGTATTAATGAGACACGAAACTATATCATCGATAATGATATAAATGATTGGCATTTTTAAAAAAGGTTTATTATTTAGAAGAATTTAATATAAAATAATCATAAACATTATGTGTAAAATGTATGTGGAAGTGTTATATATAATAATATTCCTGTATTATATTTAATGTGAACCTTATATAAAATCATTGTAAATATATTTAACACTCTTGTATATATTTAATTTTGGCCTTATATATATATATATATTGATACTATATATATATATATATATATATATATATATAATATAATATATTATATACTATATATATATATATATATATATATATATATATATATATATATATATTAATATATATATATATAAATTTACTATAAGATAATGGATTATTTAATTTCTATATATAGTAAAGTTTTTATTATCCTTATTTTACTTTCTTAAATAAATATTTACATGTATGTTAAGAGTTTAAATAAACGAGTCCCAGGTTCAGGATATGAAAAAACATGTTTTTACATACGTAAAACCAAAAAAGCGATTAAGAAATATTCTTCACCATCACATACGAGAGTCATAAGAGATAAGAGTTACTCCGTCCTCACTCACAGAAAGGTAACGGTAAACATTGCCTTCTTACCCCTTAAGGAATCTTACCGATCCCAGCATGTTTCAGTTTAGAAATAATTATACATAATAATAACATTGATTCTCGGTTCTTGTCTCTATACTGAAATTACCTTTTGACCTGGTATATAGGCTTAAATCAGCCTGGGATACAAAAAGGCTTATCTAAATTTAAGCCTAAATTTAGGCCTAACGAGTTATTGCACCACATTTACAGAAAAAGGTCAGTTTGAAAATATATTTTGACCTGAATTAGGGTCTAAAATCGCCCCGGATTACAAAAAGGATTATCCTAATTTTAGGCTTAAGTAGTTATTTCAACACATTTTACAGAGCGAGGTCAGTTTCGTATCTGTAAGGAGAGCGGGTTGTTGTTTTCTCGTGATTGATTGTCAATGTACATAGATAATAATAATAATAATAAAATAATAAAGAAAATCCGAATTATTTAAAAAAACTTTGAAATATTTTTAGTAAACATCGAGCGAATAATATAAATGTAAGTGAATAATTGTTATTTTTAAAATAAAAAATTTAGAATGATTTAATAAAATACATGTTATGTTAGCCAGAGAAGAACTTATTTTTGTTATTTATTACTTATTACATGGCTAAAGGTGATGTAAAGCAGTAAGTCAATAAGAACATAACGTGCATACTTGGGTAGAGGGTCGGTCTAGGGGCTGACCTTTACTGATTTTACTGATTATGCTTTCAAGGTACGTAAAAATAATGTTTTAATAAAATTTCTTAAAATTTGTAAAAGTTATTTTAAACTTGATAGTTATAAAATTTATAAACAAAAAGTATTAACAGTTAATAATAAATTCTTTGTTCAAAGATAATGATTGATTATTATAGAAGTTTTAAGAAACTTTAAATAATTTTAGTTATATTTGAATGAGTAGGTAATATAAATGTACGTGGTTAATTAAAACATAAAATGTTTTAATAAATTATACGTTATATGTGTAAGTAAATGCCGTGTGTAAGTAAATCTGTGTTAGTGTAAGTAAATCTGTGTGTGGTGTTGTGTGTGTGTGTTGTGTGGGTGTGTGTGTGTGTGTGTGTGTGACCCGCGTGTGTATAAGTGTAAATGTAGAGTGTCTATGGGTAAATGTAAGGGTCCATAGTGAATGTCTGTATAAGTTCATAGTGAATGTGGGTGCGTGTGTTGATAAGTGTAAGTTGGTGTTATAAGTCGTAAATGTAAGCTGTCTAATGGGTAAAATGTAGTGTCATAGTGAATGTGGTATTAAGTGTCACTAGTGAATGTGTGTATTAAGTGTAAGTGTGTTGTGTGTGAGTGGTGTGGTGTTGTGTGGTATGGTGTGTTCTAAATAATAATAACAATGGCATGAAGTAAATAACACTAAGTATAATAATAAAAATTAAAAAATAAAATAATAAAAAATAATAAAAATAAAAAAATAATAATAAAAATAAATAAAAATTAATATAAAATAAATAAAAAGTATTAAAAAATTAAAAACAAAATGTTAATAAATATATGAGTTAAATACAGTAAAACATAGAGTTAAAGCAGTATAGAGCAGAAGTTAAAGCAGCTAAGCAGAAAGTTAAAGCGTAAAGCAGAAAGTTAAGCATAAAGCAGAAGTATAAAGCAGCTAAAGCAGTAAACAAAAGCATACTAATCCCCTTGTGCTATGTAACACTCTATTGATTTTACTGATTTACTGCTTTAAGGTATGTAAGTATATGCATCAGTTAAAGCAGTAAAGCAGAAAGTTAAACAGTAAAGCAGAAAGTTAAGCAATAAAGCAGAAAAGTTTAAAGCAGTATAGCAGTAAAACAAAGCATACTAATCCCTTAGGTGTTAGGTAACGCCTCTATTGATTTACTGATTTACTGCTTTAAGGTATGTAATGATAATAGTTAAAGCAGTAAAGCAGCAAGTTAAAAGCAGTAAGCAGAAAGTTAAAGCCCAGTAAAGCAGTAAAACAAAAGCATTTACTAATCCCCCTTGGTGTTAGGTAATAACACCTCTATTGATTTACTGATTTTACTGCTTTAAGGTATGTTAAAGTATATTTTTTAATAAAATTCGACAATTGTAGTTAAAATGAATTGATTCATAGTATATTTGAAAAGAAAATCTTTGAATAGTTTACATTGATATTCAATATTTTTCGTTCACCAGGGAATTTTGCGCTGCGAACGCACGCGCGGCAGGAGCGGGATTACGCGGAAAAATATTGGCATGCCGGTCCAGCACGCGGGCGCGGAAATATTGCAGCCTGCAGGGCGCACGCACAGGCGGCGGATGGTTGCGCGGAACAGCGAGTGTTCACCTAGCGGGACGCGGACTCGGAGCTCGGACGTTTGCGTTCACAGTGCTCAACGAATGTGAACTCTTAGATTATATATCTGTCATGCATATAATGTTATAAAAGTAGGAAACGTATACTATCTCACCACCCTACAGAAATATAAACCACTCGGACGCTGGCAGACTATAGCAGTTACCCAAGTAAAAATATCGATGTAAATCCTCATAACACCCTCGCATTCCTGCCCACGGTAGACCCGTACACCCACGGCCTCATCACTAGGCTCAGGCCAACCTGGCCCGCTAGTACACAGACGGCTGCATGCACACACAACTCAGAGCACCACAGGTTACGGCAATATGTGCACTCACTGGCACTATGTGGGCTTTCTCGCTTAGCACTCACATTTTCAAGCTCATGGCACTCATGCGCACTCCATTGCACACATTGGCACTCACTTGGCCACTCACCTGCACTCATCTTAATGTACTCATAGAATAAATCAGATAGAACACTAATAGAACTCATTAGATACTTCTTACGATGATTGGGATCCATCAAAGCCATCAAAAAAGCCTACAAGGTCAAAAAAGTTACAATGCCAAAATTGTACCGTAGAATACAAAAAGGGGTTGACCGAAAATTTGGGTTCCAAAGCTTCCTATGGAAGACCAAAGGTGGCAGTGTGTTTGTACGTGTATAAGTGTAAATGTAAGTTTCTATGGGTAAATGTATGTCATAGTGAATGTTTGTATAAGTGTGTGTGTGTGTGTATATAAGTGAAGTGGTGTGTGTGTGTGTGTGTGTTTTGCGGTGGATGTGTGTGTGTGTAGGTGTTCAAGTTTGGGTAGGTCCATACATGCGTTCAAGTTAGAACAAATAGTTTTACGGTGTGCGGGCACGAGTGCCAAAAAATTGGCGTGGGCCAAAATTTACCCATGGATATGCAAGGTCAAGCCGAAATATCATGATCAAACAAGGTTAAGACATCAAAAAAGGGCTAAGCCCCTAAAGGAAAGACAATAAATTACCTGGGTCAAAATTTGACCATGAAGACAAAAAATTAACGGTGGTACAAAATGACCATGGTATCTGTCCAAGCTTGGAGAAAGGGAAGGACAAAAAAGGTTAAGACATCAAAAAAATAGGGCTAAAGCCCCCTAAATGAAGATCAAAAATTACCGTGGGCAAAATTGACCCGATGCGTCGAAAATTAGGGGGGCGTAAAATAGGGGCAATACGTACAACGGTTGCTTACGCAACCGTCTGGCACACCCCTTCTTCGAAGGGTGCCAAAAATTACGGTGCCCGAAGGGTTTCCAAAAATTAGGGTTGCCAAAAATTAGGGTTGCCCAAAAAATACCGTGGGCCAAAAATGACCAATGGAAGACCAAAGAAAGGTCAAGGCCAAAAAAAGTCAAGGCCCAAAAAGGTAAAGGCCTAAAAGGTCAAGGTCAGCGGTAAAAATTCGAGCCTCAAAAAAGTCGCGTCAGAAAAGGTCAAAAAAAGGATCGCGGTCATTTCGTCCGGAGATGGTTTGCGCCTACTACCTCTATCTATCTTCTATCTATTATCTATCTATCTATCTATCTTTATCTATCTATCTATTATCTATCTATTTCTATTATCTATTTATCTATCTATCTATCTATCTATCTATCTATCTATCTATCTAATCTATTCATCTATCATCTATCTATCTTATCTTACTATCTACTACTATCGATATTTATCTATCTATCTATCTATCTATCTATCTATCTATCTATTCTATTCTATCTATCGTATCTATCTATCTAGTACTTATGATGATTTATCTATCTATCTCACTAGTCTAATGTATCTTGCTATCTATGATATTAATATGTATGTAGTATGTGTGTATGATAGATGTATGTATGTATGTATGTATGTAATGTATGTATGGTATGTATGTATGTATTGTATGTATGTATGTATTGTATGTATGTATGATATGTAGTGAAGTGATATATCCTGAGTGAAGTAGTGATTAGTGTATGTATGTATGTATGTATTATGTATGTATGTATATGTATGTATGTATGATGTATGTATGTAGTGATATGAATGTAAGTGTATGAGATGTTATGTATGTATGAATCTACATAATCTATCTATCTATCAAGTCTATCTATCTATCTATCTATCATCTATTTATCGTATCTATGCCTTCTACCTTGCGATCTGTCTATGTTCTATCTGATCATACTGTTATCTGTCTAATATCTCTGTATCTATGTATCTATATACAATCTATTATTAGTGTATTAATTATTATTGATATATTATTATTATTATTATTAATATTATATTATTATAATATATTATGATATTATTATTATTATTATTGTTATTATTATTATATATTATTATTATTATTATTATTATTATTATTATTATTATTATTATTATTATTAAAAGAAAATTTAGATCAACGTCAATTTTAACTTACTTTTTTCAAGTTCTTTCTATTCTTCTAAATAATTCTTTATTTAATTGATTTTTTATATTATTTATTATTATTTTATATTGTTATATATATTATATTATATATATATTATATTATTATTTATTATTATTATTATTATTGATATTTATTATTATTATTATTATTATTATATTATTATTATTATTATTATTATTATTATTATTGAATTATTAGTTATTGTTATATATTATTACCACAAGTACTCAAGGTGAAATTCACCCTTTGAGTGGTAACCCAGAAGCGAGTTATATTACGCCTCATTAGCAATAGCAAGGAAACTGATGTTACAGGCACATACACAAAGAACCATTATGTCAAAAGGCCATAGAGAAAATATATTGCAGTTAAAGCTTGGCAAATATGATCACTCCTGAAAGAGTGAGCATAAAATTATCCATAACAAATCATGCTGACTTCTGCTAGCAAATTTTCATCAAACCAAGCAAGCGCCCGGTAAGCAAAATCCAGAAATAAACCCTCAGAACAATACGTACATAAACCCCCCTGTTATGTTAACTAAAAAAAGCCAACTCGAAAAGCCTCAGTACAAAGCAGCTGAAACTTTTACAACTCAATGCCACAAGACATTAAAACCGAAAACTCTACCAAATCTTTGACTAAAAAATTAAAAACTTTATGTATTAAATACCGGTATTAGAAGTATATAGAGCTATAACCATTACACAATTAACTGCCTACCATTATTATACCATAAATCGAATTATACCCTAAGACTATTAGTTATTATTATTGAATATTATTATGTATTATTATTATTATGTGATATTATTATTATTATTATATTTATAATTATTATTATTATTATTATTATTATTATTTATTATTATTATTATCATTTAATATTATCATTTATTTATATTATTATAGTATTATTATTATGAAATTATTATTATATTGATTATGTATTAATTATTATTATGAATTGAATATTATGTATATTATTTATTATTTGAATATCATTTATTATTTTTTGAGTTATTAATTAGTTAATTATTATTATTATTAATTATTTATTATATTATTATTATTTTTTCACTAATTATTTAGTATTATTCATTATTCATATTATGTATTAATATATTATTATTTGTGTAAATTATTATTATTCATTATTATGTAGATTCATTATTATTATGGAGCTAATGAGTATTACTGACATATGTGTAGTACGACATATCTTTTGAATTGAGGTAAAGTATTTTGAGAGATATTGAGAATTGACAATGAGAGAGAGAAGAAAAGACATCGAAGATTAATTGAAGTAATTATTATTATTATTATTATTATTATTCCTTATTGAATTATTATTGATATATATGATTATTGATGTAGTATGATGTATTATTCATCGATGAATTATGTATTAGATTATTCAGATATTATTACGAATATATATGAATTGATGATTAGTAATGAGATCTTATCTATTCGTACATCTATCTTAATTGGTTCCTCATACAATGCACGTATCTCGCTTCCATTCACAATTCAAGTCACCTTACATGGACCAGTTCTAACTGCCGCCCTCTGTGATTACCGACACTATTTCTAGCACTATCATAAAGATCTATCTAATTATTAACTTTTGTATAATAAGTATCATTATTCTATTGATCCTTTTTTAGTATAAATCTCTAAAATATTCAGTCTTATCTTCTTATCTACTAATATATTATTATTATAACAATACAAATATAATTACTCGTTATTCTTATAATACTACAAAATTATTATTAAATTAAAAATACTAAATGTGAATAAAGTAAAAATTACTACATCCTATATATCCATATAATAATTTATAACAAAATAATGCCAAAATTATATATATTATTTAATATAAGTAAGTATATTAAAATATAATAAGATATCCAATAACAATTATTTTAGATGTAAATTGAAGCACAACCCCATTATTTTTTAGATCACTCTAACTAATATATCATCACACTTTGCATTCTAACTATAATATTAACTTCTACTAATCATCAGACCGCTTATGTTCCCAAGACACACATTGAAGAATTTTAACAACAGTATATTAAACTTTCAACTGACAATGTCTCAAAAAAACTCAGTTATATCGTAATCAGATATTAGAGATTATATCCACTTCGTTAGATCCTACATTGGACCAATTGTATTTTAATAATCAGTCATTATATATTGAAATCTAACGACCGTACCTCAATTCCAATTTCTAACGCAAGCAAAATCGTTTCTTCGGGACTGAGCAAAATAAACTATGACAAACATAATTCCAGAAGAACCTTGTAGCACAATTCGCACAGATCCCCACCACTTACAACTGTTCACACTTCAGCTAGAACAATTATTTCTTTGCATAGACATCGAACAATACATCCCTGTACACAGAAAGCCAGGGCTTCGCTATCTGATCTCCACGCACTAAGAGATATGCAACTATAGTCGTTAAACAAACATCACAATCGACTTCTTGGTATTCTATAATAACGTAATGTTTAACAAAATGTCCAACATATATTTATGCAGTAAACATGAAGCCAATAACGTTGTTACTAGATAACATTTAAACCGAAATCAATATTAAGAGTTAATTAACGGATGATAAACAGTTATTAAATCTATACGGTTAGCAATCACTTAAATTATTCTTATATATCAGCGCGTATTGACATTTTTAAGTTACTTGGAATCATGACACGAGACTGATCGACTTAGCAATTATAACATAGACACAAACGAGTATTGTATCGACATTACTGCGTGACTGTTTTCAAAAACAAGCTATTATACCACTATATCATATAATCATATGAGCTGTGTCCCTAAGATTTTATCATTCGCGATGCATAGGCATACTCATCTATATTTCATCTGTCCGAGCAACTATACGTTTATAATATGTTTAGATCTCACTCTAGCAACGCGCATTTAGAAATCCATAGCATCGAAAATAGGAGTACAATTTCCACATAGCGTAATGGAGTCTATATACACAAACCGTCCCCATAATCCATCAACTAAGCAACTAGTCAAGTATACGATTTTGATATATCTCTTGGCTATCAGCCAGAAGATAATTATTCGTAACATCGATTTAAACGTCTACATTCTCAAAAGTTCTCTACATAATGCGAATATAAGCTGAAGGTATGGGTATTGCTCAACAAGTATTATAAATGTAATAGCTCTATGGCACTCATTCCGCATACCTATGAAACTCGAGGTTAGCTCAACATATCGAGAAACAATACTATCCTGCGTAAAATACGTCTACTCATACACATACTTAACTATTATTAAAACCAATCATCGGTTATTCTGTCTACATGACAAAATATAACACTATAACCTTACACAGTGCCGAAACAAAACCATACTCAAAAATAGACGTCCTTCTCCCTTTCAACGATATATGTCTCCCTACATAAATAGGGCGTAGTCGATATCGGCAGGAAATCGTCTCTTTGTAACAACTTCAGACCAGAGAGTATAGTGATATATACAGACACTTCGAAATAAACTATATTACATACACTAGATCACCGACCGCTAATATTTCAAACACCCGAAGAAATCGCATCTTTACAAGGTGTCTATTGTACTACAAAATTTCGAAGGCTAAGTGTACTTTCACACATAATATCAGATAAGAACTATATCTCAACAATAATCCTTCACCACCAGTAAAATACAGACTAAGCGAATTAGAAGTTCTGAACAATCACTACTATAGCGTAGAAAAAGATACTCATCTTCTATTAGTACTAATATTATCGAAATCGTAAAATTGATCTATACTATTCATACGAGCATGACAAGTTTGCGCATCACTAACGGACATCGAATACATCGAAGAAGTAGATTAACTAGTTTTCTCTCTTCTCGAATATATAATTAAATATATAACTGAATGAAATGAAATGAACTGTATCGAGATTATCGAATCAGTCCAAAATGAAAAACGCATTAGGAGAATAACTTATACGATATGCATAATATACTCCACCAATTAAACCTTGACATAGCTAATAACATCTCACGCCATTTGTCTATCGCCTAACTCTATCACAAAACTATATCATCATTCTACCGAAACCTTTAGTTGAAAGACCAACAAAATAAATTACCATCCGAATATCCGGCCCTCTAATTATACCTCCTGTATAAAACAATTAAAAGCTATAATGTCGTTCTAAAAGCAAATAGCAAAGAGAGATACAACACTTAATTCTCTCTAACCCACACATTCTCAGTGGAATCTATTTGACAAACAAATATGCTCAACTCTCTATCCACTGTATCGAGTCAGGCTTATAATAACCAGAGTTAATATATGGTATCCCAACCTGCCCATAACAAAAAAAAACTATTCACATATGATTAATAAACTGCAATCTGTAGATCTGCTTATAGAACACTATAATATCAAAGCGTTTTATCGGGGAACAACAACCAAAGGTATTATACATATGCCTCCTACGAACCTCTCTCTCTACTGAGATATCTTATCTATCATCTCATTCAACACGTCTACATACTGTCGTTGTGTTAAAGAGGTAGACACATTTAACATCTTCTCTAGAGGATCAAAACTTCTCCTATGTTCCCTTAGAGTCTCTATAATCATTCTCCACTCTATCCATCACTGCAAAATCATCGATTCTGCTCCCAGCAGATCTCTCTCTGCTAGTACTCACTCTTTTCCATTTTCATAATCCATACTAACCCAATACTTTCCAACTCCGGAGGTAATAACAATTGATTACAATCTCCACTCCAGATGCATTATCTACACATACAACAGATCTGTGAGTTTATTTGTTTTATTTCAATCCTTCAACTCAATCTATTGCATCCTTCGATAACTCTGCGAGCTGACTAGAAAATAGTCTCAACCCCTTTTATATAAAGCAATACCCTTAGAGCTTATCCATGAACTATCATAGAGACATCTATTCTTATTAGAACAAGTACTTTTCACCACACAATTATATCACGCCTAACTCTGACTCTCCTTGTCGTTTTTATTACCTCCATTCAAAGCTCAAACTTTTGTGCCATTTAGACAAAAAATTATAATTGTCTAAGTCAAGAACCACACAAAACTTAGATGAACCCTCAAGTATCACATCATAACTAAACCACTCAACATTATAAGCTACACACACGTACACTTTATGAGAAAATATTAAAGCTTTACGAATCTATAAATGTTAACTGCACATTGTGAAACCTCAAGTAATTTAATCAACAATATTCTTAATAGATCTACAAATTGAATGTTACAATATTCAATGGTCTTTTCAGACTGCTATGAATGCTCCCTCATATGCTTCTAAACTGCCAGAACAAACTGTAAATCTTTACCATAAGAATATACAATGAAGTAGATTCATTATAATACTTCTCACCTCCTCCTGAGATCAATATACTGTAGATTTCAGCTAAAGCTGAGTGTCGTTGAACCTACCCCGAAACTTGTATTGATGAGATATAGGTCAAGTTCTAAGAGATCTATATAAAACGTCTACTTTCGACATCATCTCTCAAGTTAACATTATATCCGCGAGACGATTGAACACAAAGTGGAGCGTCGCTCTTATTATCTGAGTATAAAGGACTTACACTACAATGGCATCTATCATAAGGGAGCGACAGATATGGATTTTACCCAGCCTAATCTACAGCTCACTAAAGAACAATAATGTTCCAATCAATAGCAAGCATCTGTAATAAACGTCATTCCGGTACGAAGAAGTACCCTCTTCAGTTGCGAGCCCCTATCAAATATTCCTATGACCGGTATATATAATTTAATCTTACTCTAGTACTAAATCACGCTACTAATGAGTCTTGCATGATTTTGGAAGTAGATGCACCGTACACTCCTCCTGTCCATCTACCAGAGTTCTTTTATATACTTTTCGCTACTTCATACTCCGCTCTCTTTGTTCAGATAAATCGCCACAAGAAATCTGTTCAAGTCTCCAAGTCTCATACTTTCTCCCGCTAACCAGCAATGTCTTCAGATACTGAAGGGACTAAAAAAAAAATCAAAGTAATGGTTTTTCATCAAGCTCTATTAATTAACGCTCACTCCTAACTATCACTAAATATGAAGACCATTCTATCTACATCACATTATAGCAACGACAGTGTACAAAACCAAAGTTATAATACATTAAATCAGATACAAGAGAGATAGTGAACAAATTAATAGGTATATAAGTGAAGTACAGCGTGCCTCAATGCCATGATTACACCCTATAATAGACTAAACCAAATATCTTTGGCTATTGACAATCCCGTATAATAATTTAAGATCATAACATTCTAAACGAAAAACCGATATTAACTAATCTCTTATAATATCTACGTGACTCATGATAGATTCTTTTTCATCATTAATAAAATTACAAAAATTTAGTTATAGTATAATCTCCTGTATATATTTCTAACCGATATTCTAGGAAATATATCTCTATCAATAAATCTAAATCTTCTACCTATAATTTAACACCCCTCCATTAGAAATCTCCTTAAAGCCTAGCCTGCTTCGTCAAAATAACTACCCACTCAATTTTAATCTTATATTTCGCCGTTCCAGTAAGCTCTGAAGTAACGAAGATTCGCGAGATTTAGGCCCATAAATTTAGGGTGCGGAGCCGCAGTTTGTGGAGCTGGAGCGAGCTGAAATTTTATTAGACATTGGCTGAAATCTTGGAGGACTAGAGCCGGAGCAGAAATTTTAGGGGGCTAAATTATTTTTGGAGTTTTGCAATAATAAGCCTTTGATATAACACCCTGTAATACGTCAAGATTAACTTGTTGATCTGTTCATTACTGAAGTAGAGACTCTAAGAAGACATTCGATCGTCTTTCCGTACAGCTCTAAAACCTAGCAAATATAGTTCTATACAGTTAATACTATCTCATTAACCTATAACAATTAGATATTAAGTCAAAAAATGCTACTAATCTCTCTAAGTTCGCTTTATACTCACACACTAAAAAGCATCAGCACACACTACTATATATATTTAAAATTAATTTTAGTGTTTGTTATGTTCTAAAACATTAAATTTTAATTTAATATGCTCACTAAATTAAGTAATAATGAGTATTATATTTAATTTATATTAATTATATATAAATACTATATTAATATATAATAATCTTCCTTATTATTTTATTATATGACTTTTTTTTCAATATATCTATTTATCTTCACGATATATATATTTGCTTTAATTGTAATGAAATATATATTATATATATATATATTATATATATACTATATTATATATATATATATAATATATATATATATAATATGATAATATATATATATATATACTATATATATTAATAGGAATAAGGAATCATATTTGTGGGAGTAATGTATTACTAATAGCTCATAAGATATAATAATATAAATATTGAATAATTACTCTACCATATCCAAAAAATTAAATATGAATATTTGCAGAAAATTAAAAAACACAATATAAAATAGAACATCTTTTATGATATACAGATAATAATATAATTAAGTTTTATATATATTATATGATTTATATAATATAATAATAATTTAATATTTAAGTATAGTGAATTAATTATATTAATAAATTTACTATTCAGCCTAGAAAAGGAGTTAAATGGTATAATATTCAATAGCTGACAAATATTTATAACTTTTAAGAATTATTTGTTCTAAAGAATGGATAGATAGTTTCGAAGCGAATATGTCAGTTTGATTGATTTTACTTCTCGCATGGTTGTTGGAAATAGACGACGCGCTAGCAACCCTTGATCACTTTCCTATTTGTTTGAATTACTCTTGGACCTGCGTTGGAATCTGCATATGCGTTTTACATAAGAAACTGCAAGATTCCTCTATGCGGAGGCTCTAGGTCTCAGGTTGTTGCTGAAACGAGTTTTGAATTTTGCTGCTAATTGGTAATAGGAAGGATGCTAGTTCTATCATAGAATAGTAAGTGAGTGCGATATTTTTTTGTGTTGTATAAACTATTAGTTATAGGCTAGGCTAGGCAAGGGTTGAATCTTCGCGTCCTAGAATGCTTTAGGGTTAAGGGTTTCGGCCAAGAAGAAGTAAGATGCTGGACCAACTGACAGACGAGAAAGCACCTTCCTGAGAGAGTTATGCTCGTCTTTATTGATCTTAGGCCCAAACGTGCAACTACTTTAATGATAATTAATATATATATTTAATATTATATATATAACATATATATATGAATATATATATAATATATTAATATTAATATATATATAATTATTAATATATGTAATATATATATATATTAATATTAATTAATATATTATATATATATTATCAACTATATTAATATATTATATTATATATATTATAAGTATTATATATAGTATATACTATTTTATATATATATATATTTACAAGACTAATAACAAGCAGCCATTAAAAACTCCAATTATTGTCACACCACATATGACAAGGAACTGTGTTTGACAGATTTTCCTCAGATATATTTGAGCTCAGCATAAGAAGTTTGACAAAGTATCCCAGATTTGGACCCCAGCAAAAGTTTGACTCAAATATATTTTCCAGATTTTATACATATACTCGTCATAAATGTTTGATCAAAAGCTCCCAGATTTGAGCTTTTGAAAAGTGCTCATGACTAATTTTCCAGATTTAACTCATAAACTAAGAGTGATTTAGATCAAATTCCAAGATTTTTTACCTTATATATATATATTCAAACTAGTAATTTGACAAAATAATATTCCAGATTTAACAACAGCAAAGAGTTTGATAAAGTTCCCAGATTTGGTCTCAGCAAAGAGTTTGATAAAGTTTTCTTAGAGTTTTTATTACGGTCCTGACTTAAATTGCGAGTTTGACAAAGTGCTCAGACTTAACTTCAGCAAAGAGTTTGACACAGTTCCCAGATTAGACCTCAGCAAAGAGCTTGCCAAAGTTTCCAAATTTGACCTCTCAAAGAGTTTAACAAAGTTTGCAGATACAAAATCAATGGAATATTAATAAATGTAAACTTTACCTACGAAATATTTTAACACATTTTTCCAAACGCTATCGTTACTTTAATGCAGTATTAATAGATAGATGACTGTTATACAAATGTTAATGAATTAATTAAATATGGACTAGCAGCGCAGAATGCTCGAAGTTGCTATGGTAGGCGCATATGTAAAGATTTTAAATAAATGACTTTCGCATTCTGAGCATGGGTTTCATTCTGACCAATGAGACACCAGATCTTTTCAATTAAAGAACGAAGTAGAGAGAGAGAATTTCCTTCAAAAGATATTTAGCTCACACATGCTGGAATATAGTATATATATATAATATATATATATATATATCATATATATATGTAGTATATATATATATTATTATACTATTATTAATAGTATATATAATAGTATATATATATAGTATATTATATGATATAATATAGTATATATTATATTAATTTTCTGTAATTGGACCACATAGACGTATACAATACATTAAAACAAACAATAAAAAGCAGAATAATAAATAATTATGTTAAAAGCGAGGTCATCTATTTTGCTAATTGCTTTTTTTTATGTATAAATTATTTTACTTTTTTTTGTTCTTTTTTTTTTGCCGATATTTGGATTAATTCACTTATGATTTCAATTCTTTACAAGCAGTGAACTGTAGTTGTTAAAAGGTACATTTCAAAGAGGAAATAATGTTACTCCGTAATGAAATAAAATCGTAATTAACGAGCCTTAATAAATCAACCACTTATGTGAGAGGTTGGAGTATGGTTCTAAAAATACACCATCACTCAACCACACACAACACACACACATTACACAAATATTATATTATATATATATATAGTATATATATATATATATATATATATATATATATATATAATAAATACCACTGATATATGATGCAAATTTGATACACAAAACTATATAGATAATATAACAGTGTATTATGCCTATATAATATTAATATATAATATATATATATATATATTATATATATATATATATATATATATATATATATATATATATATATTATACATATATATATATATATATATATATATATAGTATATAAGTATATATATAATATATTAGTAATAGTAATATATTATATTATTATATAAATATATATATAATATATAATATATATATATATATATATATATAACATTTCTGTCCCAAAAGTAAGTTTAACTGATGAGTATCCATGAACGACTGCGTAATTTAGTTCCGCCTGAGTAATTACGAGTGGGTAGACTAGTTACTAGTCTACATATTTCATACAGTTTTAAACTAGATTTAATAAAGTTCAGTCTTGCACTACATCTGTTATGTATGGGCGTGTGTTTAACTCATCAATCTTTGAAACTACATCTTTTTGTGCTGGACTCATCTCACTTGGATGATTGCGAAGATGTAAATGAGATTGGAACAGCGGTGAAGCTATCAAATTCTATGTGAAAAGTAAGTTTGCCACTGAGACATTTACTTCTTTAAACGAAGCTTAATGGGGATGCCACTCTATCGAAAACTATGGTTTTTAAGTGGCAAAGCTTATCTAAAAAGGGTGACTAGAAATGTGAGGACGACCTCGCTTGTGGAAGGAGCCAATCCGTCAATAAACGGATGAAAATGTGGAAGTTCGGTTAGAAGCTGTGATGGAGAGAGACTGCCGGTTCAGTGTGCAGAGTGATTGCAGAAGAAACTGGTTTTGATAAAGAATGCATTCATAGAACTTTTAACCAAACCATTTTGCACTTGCGAAAATTCGTGGAAACTAGTGCCGAAAGACTTGCTTGTGGGAGCAGAAAGCGAATTAGGGTAGCAAATTGTCAGGAATTACTTAAAGAATTCGATATGGAGGACAATTTTTTGGGATAAAAGTTATAAACAGGCGATGATCATGGAGTTTGAGTACGATGCTTTGACGGCAATTGCAAATTTGAAAAATGGCACACAAAAAATTCTCCTCGTCGAGAGAGAGAGGAAGAGAGGACGAAGGAAAGAAGATGTAGTAAATGAGGAGAAGTTCAAGTCAAAGAACGAAGAGACTAGAAAGGTTATTTGTTTTTCCGACAACCGTGGTATTGGTGCACAGGAATTTGGTATCTTTTTCAGAACAGAAGATTAATCAGTCATGTATTTACAAAGATGTCTTGGAACGAGACGTGCAGAAACGGAGGGTGTCAGCGCAGTGCAAGAACAGAGCCAGATGCAGACGATTGGAGTGGCGATAGTGAGCCTAGGATGATTAAAGTAGAGCGATAATCGTCGACAGCATGCGCTGACTCAAGTATAGAGATTGGGAGATATTTCATGAGAGACGAAGAGAAAAGACATTCAAGTAGTGTAGCAATATTCGAGGAAGTTATCTACAAGAAGATAGCCGCAGGAATCTAGCTCCGTGCAGAGAGGAGAATTATACTACCTCTTCCTTAAGAGTATGACCAAATAGTAGATGCACATTTAACAATGCCATTATACAGAGTTGGCAGCTAGAATGATGGAAAACATTTGAGGTGCTACACACGTGTTTTTCGCATTCATTATTGTTCTCGTTAGTAATTCTGTCATTCCTATACGTTTGGCTAAGAGAGACGTATGTGAGGAAACAGGTGTGTAACCTCCCAAGGGTGCATAACTTTGAAGAGGAGGAATAGATGTGATAAGATTTAGAGAGTAAGTACCAATGACAGTAATTAAATACGGAATATCGAAGATGTGAGACACTTGACTTTTGCGACAATTAATATAAGATATAAGTAGAGAGAGAGAGATGTAAGGAAGTGGATGAGTATTAATAGAATATTATTAGAGAGAAGAGATTTCTCTCTCGAAGACTAGAGTGTCTCGATCGAGTATTAGAGTAATAAATAACGATTGATTTGACCTACGAAGATTTATATAAATGTATATAGAGATAGATAAGATGAGAGAGGTAGAGATAGATATAAGATAGAGTAAAAATAGGAGATGACGGATAGATATAGTATATTAAGGAGGAAGTAAGAAACATTTCTCTATATCAAATTAATTGATGATGGGATAAAAATATCTCATTAAATCATTTGTATCCTCAGTTTCTCTGTCTATTCTACCAACAACTTATTTTCAGTTGAAACTTGAATCTGGAGCTAGTGAGTGAAATGAGTAGCATTTGTGCAGCGATGATCAGAATGGTAAGGTCTTGTGTGTTAATACTTATATTGCCACCATAGTGGTTACAAGATTATGAATATTGTATTGTATCTTTTACTAGATTTAAACGTATCACTCTATTTTTGCAATATTACATATTTAAATTTGGATTAATAAATTGAACTTGGCTTATATTTATTTGATAAATCTTCCTGTATAAGCAAGAATGCAATATATAAAATATCTAATAACTAATACTATTATATGGATTATTTTAAGCATATCCTTATATTTCAACTTAATATGTTATGTAATTTTATATATTATTATGTACGTGATATAAATGTTTTATAATATGAAGAAATGATTCTATTTCGATAAAAAATATTTTTGTGATAATTAGATCTATTATATATTGATTGAGTATGATATTAATTTATTGTCTTCTGAGTGTACTCTTATTATATGTCGATTGAGTTGTATCTGTGCTCGAGCGAGGAATTTTTCCATCTATATCTGCTATGCCGCAAACCGGTAATCCAACTGAGTAATATATAGTTTCTACCAAACGTTTACGACATAATTTAAGGAATTGGTACGGTATTGTTTGGCCGTTTCTTTGAAGAGTTGATTTACCGCTATAGGTTAACATAAATATTATTAATGGAATATTTCTGTGAGCCATATTTTATAATTTGTAAACTTACTTATGAAATATATCATGCACCTGATGTGTGTAAATTATTATGTGAATATCATTTTTATTTTTTTAGAATTGGAAGTGAATGAAAGCATCCTTTGATTGCACAGTATATTTTGAATTAGTGAAATTATGAATGATATAAGATAGAGAGATGGAGTGTAGATGTAAATTATTAATTGTTATTATATATATGTAAATTACATTTATTTATATATTTAATTCATTATTATTGGTATTTTATTATATATTAGAGAATTTCCCTTTGCTGTAGCTATGGCTATGTAAGATATGTAATTATTTAATTATTAGTATATTATGTGAGTTACTGTGTATGATAAGATTAAAAATTCTTCAGATATGA
>JABUQX010045401.1:47500-61909 GCA_015478945.1 Trachelipus rathkii | reverse complement strand
TAACTTGTTTCTTGAATCCTAAACTAATTTTTTAGGGTGGAGGATAGCTCAGTTGTAAGCACCGGGCATATTGTCCTCACTGCGACTCATACATGCGGTGGTGGCGTTTTCCAATCGCGAACCACATATAGAATGTGCAGCCTAATGGTATGTAGTCCGTACCTCATTTATAATCGTATATCTATTCTTTTAACTCATTATTATCTAATTGCGATTATAATTAATATGCATATTTAAAGCGTGCTATATAATAATATATTAATTATATAATATATATATATTTCTATAATATATATTATATATTAATATATTAAATATCTTTCTATAATATATATATATATATATATAATAATATTATATATTATATATATAATATATATAATATTATATATTAAATATTTATTATATATATATTATAATATTAATATATATATATTATAATATATTTATCTATATATATATATATATTTATATTAATATATATTAATATTAACATTAATATATTAAATATTATAATAATTAGTTTAACCCTTTAGTTTAATAGATACACAATTGTTCGTTCATTTATTTATTTTTTTTTTTAATTTAGTCCCCTTCAATTCAGTTTTCTATGTTATTAATTTTTAAGGTTAACTAAAATGATTTTTTAAAAATTAATAAATACTAGATAAAAACTAAACATATTTGGAAAACTAATAAAATTCGTGGAATCAGCGTAAGAAAATTGTTCTAAAATGGGAAAACAAATTTTTTATTTTTTTGGGTATTTATTTTTTTCTCGAAACTACGATAGCTAAGAAAATAACAATTCGTCGATCGCGTAGAAAATTGTTTCTAAAATGGCAAGAATTTTTGATTTTTTGGGGGTATTTTTTTTTTGTTTTCTCAAACTAGATAGTACAAAGAATAACATTCGTGGAATCCGCGTAAGAAAATTGTTCTAAAAATGTAAAAAAAATTTTTAATTTTTTTTGGATATTTTATTTTTTTTTCTCGAAAATAGATGCTACAAAAACTAATACATTCGTGGAATCAGCGTAGAAAATTGTTCTAAAAATGGGAAAAATATTTTTTTTGATTTTTTGGGGGTTATTTTATTTTTTTTTCCTCGAAAACTACGATAGCTACAAGAATAATAACTTCGTTCCTACTGTTTATATATATATATATATGTATATATATATATATATATATAATACTATATATATATTTATATATATATATATTATATAAATATTATTATATATATATATATAATTATATATATATTGTATATAATATATATATATTATATATACATATATCAGTAATAATTTTAGTATTACATTTCTATGATCTTGCATTCAATTCAAAAATAATATTTCAATTCCTTCACCAAATAAGAATTAACCCAATCTTTAAAAATTACATTTATATAAGAAAAAAAGCACTTTGACTGCTTTTTGAAATCTTTATTTACCAGTAATGGGAACAATTTCAATTTTTATATAAAGTTTTTAATATATATAATGCAATATCTTTCATTGAAAAAAAAGGACTTAAACATTAATCTTCTATTAATTATATTTCAATTGCCTCTTTTATCATACTTCTATTCAACTTTCAAACAAACATATTGTTTATTTTACCCGAAATACAAGTTTAGGAAATTTTCTATATATATTTATAGAGACGAAAAGCAACTTTCATGTTTAAATTTTTGAAAAAATTCTACTAGTAACAGGACGAATTTTTGTTTACTTATTTATATTTCCTTTAAAAAATTAAAAAAAATAATGCTAACATTTCATTGATATCGTTGAATTAAAAGTTTTTCTGTTATTAATAATTTGAAATTACTCTTTCCTTCGAACCTTCACTTTCAGATATTTTAACGGGACAATCGTTCCTTCAACAAATAATCTTTAGAAAAACTTTTTATTACATTTTGCATAAACAAAACCCACTTCAATGAGTAGATTTAGGAAAACAATAACCCATTACGTGTACCTAATTTATATATATATATATATATATATATATATATAATAAATTTATATATATATATATATAATATGATATAATATAATATATATATATGTATATATATATATACTATATATATAATAATATATTATATATATATAAAATTTATCTATATATATATATTATATATATATATATATATATATTTAAAAATTCAAACCTCACGGGCATAGCCCATTTAAGGAAGGGAAATTTTTAAAAAAGTTGTTTCATAGAATCCGGACTCCATTGCGCAAGGTAGTAGGTGGAAGTGTGAGAAGTATTTTGGTAGATTGTGCAACTGCTTGAAAATGTGCAATGATTTTGAAATAATGTGTTTTAGCTTATTTTCTCATCTATTTGTTCCCTACCTGAATCGTTCTAGAAATGAAACCAAGATACCGCTTTACTAATTAGGTTGTCAATGTTATACTCAGTTATAATGAGTTTAAAGTTTTTTAAATGTTCTGATTTGATTAATTTTCTTATTCTAACTTGGTGCAAAATGCAAGGAGAGATAGATGATAAATTGTGTTTCAACATTTGATACTCAGAGTTGAAATGAGAGAATCAAGGTATATTATATATATTATAGTATATAATATATATATATTAGTATATATATATGGTATATATATATATATACTATATACCACTTATATATATATATATATATATTATTGTTAAAAGAAAGAACATATAATGGGAAGGGAAAGAATTAACTGTCTTTTCTGGGATTGAACAACCGCATGTGTGCGTGTTAGGACATATATGCCGGTGCATACAACTGGCTATCCTCCAACCCAAAAGTTGGATTCAAGAACAGTTTATAAAGCAACCTGAGCTCCCTTCAGGCGACATCACCAGGTGTCCAGCCTGTCCTATCCCTCGTTCTTTTTATTTTAGAGTGTTCAATATTGCATAATGAACTGCAATTAGATACGATGTTAAGAAGAACATATAATGGGAAGGTAAGGAATTAACGCCTTCTCTGGGATTGAACCACGCATGTTGCGCGTGACACAATATGCCCGTGCTATACAACGAGCTATCCTCCAATACACTGCGGTGGTTTTAAGTCCCAAGAAGGCCAGTTAATTCTTTACCTTCAAATTATATGTTCTGTTCTTTAACAGTCTTATCTAACTTGCGATGTATTATGGCAATATTTCACAATCTACAAATATTAGAAGAATGGAGTAGGACATGCTGGCAACCTGGTGATCGGTCGCTTGACGGGAACTCGGTTGCTTTATAACTGTTCTTTGAATCCAACTTTTTTGGGTGGAGGATAGCTAGTTGTATACGCGCCGGGCAATTGTCCTCCACTGCGCAACAGTGCGGTGGTTCAGATCACAGAGAAGGCTAGTTTAATTCTTTACGTCCCATTATATGTCTTTCTTTAATCATCTTATCTATTGGCGATTATTATGCAATATTAACATCCTAAATATAAAGAACGAGGGATAGGACAGGCTGCACACCTGGTGTGTCGCCTTGACGGGAACTCGGTTTGCTTTAAAACTGTTCTTGAATCCAACTTTTTGGTTGGAGGGATAGCTCAGTTGTAAGCACCGGCCTATTGTCTCACGCCGGCAACAATGCGGGTGGTTTCAATCCCCAGAGAAGTGCAGCTAATTCTTTACCTTCCCATTTATATGTTCTTTCTTTAAAGCTAATTGCGATTATTATGCAATATTTAATCTAAAAATATATGTAAAATGTTATAGTATATATTTAATATATAGTTATATATATATTTATTAATATTATATATAATATATAGTTGGTAGAATTTTATATATATCTTTTATTTTCTATGTATTTAAATATATAATAAATAATATATATTATTATATCTTTAATAGATATTTTTTTATTACTTTCAAATATGAGAAAGCATTCAATTCCCTAAACATTTGCAATTCATACCAAATAAGATCCTTACTATTAATAAAATAATTTATAAAGAAAAAAAGCCACTTTGACTGCTTTTTGAAATCTTTATTTACCAGTGATGGGACAATTTCATTTTTATATTAAAAGTTTGTTAATATAAAACTACAATATTTTATTGAAATAAAAGGACGTAAACATTACTTCTATTAATTATATTTCAATTG
Organism: Trachelipus rathkii; assembly: GCA_015478945.1. Taxonomy (NCBI): domain Eukaryota; kingdom Metazoa; phylum Arthropoda; class Malacostraca; order Isopoda; family Trachelipodidae; genus Trachelipus; species Trachelipus rathkii. Next base: position 57,782 of record JABUQX010045401.1, on the reverse strand, counting down.
CTCTTTTATCATGCTCTATTCAATTTCAAACAAACATATAGTTTTATTTTAACCAAAATATTTTGTTAAGGAATTTGTCCTGAAACACCTAGGAGGAAAAGCAATTTTCCTCATCAATTTTTTGAAAAAAAATTCTTTTTAGTAACAGGACGAATTTTGGTTTGCTTATAGACAATTTCCATAAATACAGCACACATTTTCATTGGAATATCGTTGGAATTAAAAGCTTTTTTCTGTTATTAATACATTTGAAATTACTCTTTCCTTCGAGCTTTGAGTACACATCTGATTGTCTTACTTATATGTTTAAACGGAAGAACTTCTTTTTTTGTTAAATCATTCTACATATTTATTATGTTTTTAAATAAGAATTATTTAATTCATAAGCATACAAAGGACTTGATAAACAAACCCTTTGTTTTCTATCTTTACATAAAATCAGAGATACTGTATTTAATGCCCGAGAATAACCCTGTGATGGTTACTAAAAATGGTTATTATTTATATATTTGTTAGCTACATGAGTAGTATTTCGCAGACTAAATATAATACCCACACTATAAATATCTTTATTAAAAATAATCACAATTTATGTCCATTTATTTAAGATAAATATTAAATGAAAAACGCTGATACCAAGAAGGAAATTGGAGAACAGAGAAATAATCTTAGTTATGTATATTCGTAAGTATTTATTATTGACAATTAGAGCTTCGACTTTATAATATATCTCTGAACTAGGTACTTAGTTATTGATTATTTATGTTTTGTTGAATCACTATATATATATATATAGTGTCGCTTACGGAAAATCGCTAATAGTGGATCTGAATATCGATTTCAATGCCACTTATATTTTAGTTTGTAAATAGTTCAAACTCTCACGATCTTAGACTTCATCTTAATGGATAGGGAAATTTGTTGTAACAGTTGTTTTTTAAATAGAAGTCCGGGGACTTCAATTTATGTGCAGACGAGTTTAAAGTGAGTGGATGGATCATAGTAAGATTCGGAGACGTAATTAGCATATTGTACGATGTGCAACCGCTTTTCGCTGCATGAGTATATGTGTCATATATTTGTATATTTTCGGTCAGTTGTGTTCTCCAGTTTATACTCCTTTGTTCTCATATATAATTTGTTCTCCGTCATAGAACTTGAATGGCTTTATTAATGACATGAAAGTATCAATGATAGTGGGTCTAGCTCGCATAAGTGTAAATTAGGTCTGTCAATGTTATACTCTCGCTTATCTATACCGCTGAGCTCTTTGAACTAGTTTATATCGTACAATATCTCTGATATTTTGATTATAATGGTAATTATATCTACTCTTGGGTGGAGGAATAATGCAAAGGGAGAGCAATATGTGATTTATACTTAATTGTGTTTCATTAGATTTGCAACTACTCAGTACCAGTTGAAAATGTTAGTCGGAGACATTTATGTAGAGAGGAATATAATTTCTATTTTATTTTATTCTATCTCACCTACTCGCTATGGTATCATAACTCCTAACTCGTTATAGAAACTCCGTCTAAGACTCATATGATTTAAACTCCACTAATGGGGACAACATTCAACTTTTTATTGTACTTTTTTTGGATTTTCTATATTTTTTATCATATCTGACCCTCCGCTGTATTAACTCAGAAAATACTATATCAAATATTATATCTAGTGGACAGCGTAACGATACAAATTGTTACTGCATATACCTGGCTACCCAAATTTTATTTATTTATTGTAGTTATATTTATTTTAGTGCAATTTCATTCTTTTCGAAGACCTTGACCATCATATATCTGTTATTTTTTTATGATTTATCTGTCACTCCATCACATATCAGCTTTTATGCAGATAAATCTACCTGGAACGGAATTTACTTTATATATTGCTTTTTATTTTGAAAAGAAATATAGCAATTGGAATGTGTATCCATCGAACACAACCCTAACTTCAAATAGCTACATAGTCAGAATAGATTGGAAGTAAAATCATCATCATAAAAATGAACAGAGTCAGAAAATTGTATTGGTGCAAAAAAGGGAAAGAATAATATTCTGGCTCTTTCTTGGGTATTTTTGTGATTGCAACTATTCGTGTCATGTTTTGTGTTCTGTTTGTCTTAGAAGGTACGAAGCTAAATAATAGCGAAGATTAGTCTATTAAACATTCAACGTGAGCTACCTCCGAAGCCACTAAAGACAAGATTAATTCACACTCTCGCTATACGTAACAGTTAAAAAAGCAATCCGGAGTTTTCCCTGTATATGGCGACTTTGGGAGCCATAAGATGTGTTCTCAGTCCTTTTGTTTCTCTTCAAACAACTCACCCCGCACTCACGCCTACCCCACCCTCTAATTCGTCGCGAACAACTCCCACGCCCGTACCAAATTCTTTCCAATCTTCATCTAAATGCTTAACTGTTACAATATTATTATCAATCATTATTTTATTTCTTTTGTTCTTAGTAGAATATTATGTTATTAATTTTATTTGATAGATCCATACTCCGAAAATAACATATCGCTGCTAAAGGAAGATAAAAAAGTCGTAGAAGTGCAGTCTAAGACATGTACTCTGTCTCTGTGGAGAAAAATAGTGTAAGAAAAATTTCTCTCTTGATACTGTCTTATTGGGCTGTGTTTTAGAGTGTTTAAATTTATTTCTGTTGCTCAGAAATACGACTGAGCTTAATACCTCCAACCCCAGGTCAGCGGAGAGTTTTTATATCCATTCTCTAAAACAAATCTTCTTGAAAGAACGGCTGGTGCTGTCCTCATATCTTATAGGTTATTTATAATTATTTTGTTTCTTGTATGTTACTGTTAAGTCTTAATTTCGATAGAGCAAATAAAAAAAATTAACATACTACAAAGAAAAATATATAAGAAAAAAAATTAGTTTTTTTGGACATCTCTCGCGCACACATGTTATTTAAGAGATCGACTTCTGTTACAGCGGGCACTGTTTCGCGATGTAGATTATAAAGTAATACTGTGTCTTTTTCTGAGATATTCGCCTTATGTTTTGCGTGGTTAGTTATAGCTCTATGTTTTGTGACTCGCCGTCTCGGTGCAATCCTTTTCGGCTTATATAGTAAGGGGGGGGGGGGGGGTTGGCGGTGGGGCGGGGGGGGGGGGAGGGGGGGGGGGCAACATTGCGTTTTTAGTTCGTTGTGTTTGTCTCATTCACAGTGAGGACAGCGTCAGTCTGTTTCTTTACCGTCCCATTATATGTTTCTTCTTTACATCTGTGTATCTTGAAATTTTGTTGTATGCATCATATAATCGCATATTTGAAAGCGCTCATCTCAATATGAAAATATAACTCCGCCGAAATAATATGAGTACAGCTACAGGCTAGAGAATACTCTTTTGTTGATTCGGCATTTGACTTTGTGCGTAGTATGGTGTTTGTCTTTAGATGCTTCATCTTGGGAAACTCTATTTGACTATTATTTCGAGTGTTTGGACGCGGTGGCTTGATTCAGACGCTCTTCTGGGGATTGAAGTGATAGTTTTTTACCTTAAAAGGTGTTGCGCATCAAGTAGACTGTTTTTTCCGGTTCCTTCGAACGTCACTTAATAAAGTCTAGTGTCGCGTTACGGGATCGCACACGGCTCCAATGCTTTCAAATTACAATTTCTAAGCTGCAGACTTCGTTAAACCCGATTTGCCGTATTAGTGACGCCTGTTCGGAACTAATATAGGGAAGGTTCTAAGTGTAAAAATCTAAATTTACAATGAATTTGCACTCTTGATAATTTTTGTTCAATTTTTTTTCTCAAATTTTGCACTTAGACCTTCGACTTATATTGTTCCCGATGAGGGTCATTTGAGTCATAGTGGGTTGACTTATAGGTATTCGAACTAGGATAGCTAAGAAAACTACTAACCTTCGTGGAATCAGCGTAGTAATTGTTTTCTACTAGATACTTCGAGATTAATAGTTGATTCTTGGATTTATTTTTATTTATTATGCCGCAACATGTTGGGTTCTAATTCTCTAGACGAAAGAGCGTACTGATTCTAATACTCCGTTCCCAATTATCTACGTAACAACGTAATCTAATCATTTTCTAGAGATACTGGATATCATGCTAACTTTCCTTAAGTTATATAACAATAGTGCAATAAAATAAAATTTTTTATTATTATTTTATATTGAATATAATGTTTATGAGCTATTATTATTATTTTTTATTATTATCTCCAATAAATCTAATGATAGTTAATACATATAGGACTACTTAAATATAATTATCAGTGGATATATCGTAGAGTAAAGTAAATAATTGTATTCTCTAAAACTGGACAAATAAATTTTTTTGATTTTTTAGTGGATATTTTTATTTTTTTTTATCATCGAAGAGTTAAATCTTGACCTAGGTCAATCTAGGTAAAATTATATAAAAGTGAATCAGCGTTAATACAAATATTGTCTACTCAATAATCAGGAATGTAATAAAAAAATTACCACCCTCCTTCTTTTTATTCTTTTGCTGTTGAGACTAATATATATATATTTTTTTTTCAATCTAAAACCCACCTCTCTGAATTAGCTATCAGACATCCACAAATACTCTCCGTGGGAATAAGAAACGGTAAAGTACGTGTTTAACATTTTTAAAAAAAGTAAAGAGCACTTTACAAATCTTATCTATATTTTGATTTTTTATTATGAGGTATAAAATCACTTTTTGACTTTTCTTGATAAGATCTCTTATTTACTACGAGTGGATTGGTAACAGATTACTTCCAATAAATTCTATTATAACGGTGGTGTGATCAGATTCAGTTAATAAAAATCAATATCTTTTGTTTGATACATAATAAACATGGGGTTAAACATTTTCTTATATCTTACTTATTTTTTATGTCATTATTTTTGGGCTATCATATTTGTCTTTTTTTTATCACGCAAATAATCGATTAGGCATAAGACATTTCCAAACCACATATCATAGTTTATTCGACACCATCATATAAATTCACCGATGTTAGGAAACTTCGTACTTCTTATACTGTCAGAAAATTGTTCAAATATATTTTATAGAGACGAAAAAAGTGGACAATTTATAATGTATCGCCTTCTTTTTTTTGTGTAAATAATAATAATTTTTTTTTTCTCTAGCAAAACACGTGACGATTTTCGGTTTACTCTATAACGCAAATATATATATATAACTAAAATAATCTGTAAATAAAAAGTATGTTATTTGTTATTGTATATGATTAAAAGGAGCTCTAACATTCTGTGGTTAATATATTTATCTGGGCTATTCTCTTCATTTTCGATGTCTTTTCATCAACCAGTATCAAAATATTATATGATACGAGACAGAATCCGTTCTTCTAACAATATAATTTCGTAAAACGTGCTTATTTAGCGATAATGTATGCTATATAGTACTATAAACAACACTGGACAAAAATTTCTCTGTACTTAGATAGTTATATGGATAATTTAGGTTATTCTTCATCTTCTGAAAGTGCAATTATATTCAGGATATCTAATGATAAATATACGAAAATACTTATAAATGCAGGAACCAGCGTAAGAAAATTGTTCTATAATAATAAATGGAAATAAAAATTTATTTATGTATTATTTTTAGTAGTGTTTATTTAATTTTATTTTTCTCATAATAAACTAGTAATAGTAATATTATATAAGAACTAAACATTCGTTAGGATCAGCGTAGAAATGTTTTATAAAAATTGTAAAAATAAATCATTTATTTATAATTTTATTTATGGATTATTATGATTTATTATTTATTATTCTTACTAGGAAATAGAATATAGTATTACAAAGAATACTATATTAAACTAATTTGACGTGGAATAGCTCAGTAAGAAAATTATGTTTACTATATATAAAAATTATGGCTAAATAACTTTATTTTTTTGATTTTTTGGGTTTTTATTTATTATAATTATTTTTTTTATTCAGTAAACTTACTGAATTAATTAGCTAACAAGAAATACTAATACTATTGTATATGAGAATAGCCTGTTTCAAGAAATTATGTTGCAATGACCAAATAATGAAATTTGTTTTTTCGGATTTTTATATCTGGGAGTTATTTATTTATAGGTAGGGATATATCATTCTGTATAAGATTGGTGTATATATGTAACGAGAGGGAATATCTTAGTTTTCGCTGCAAGGTAGTAGGTCTCCATGTGTATGTGTTGATAATTCTCTAAGGTTATAGAAGCTGATCGAAAAAAGCTGTTATTATTGTTTTCTTTGTAAGAATATGTGGAACGTCATATGATTCGAGAAATAATAAAGATGTATAGCATTATTTTCTAAATACTAATTTTAGATAAACCTTTATCTTGATATTTTCCTCACAGATATTTTTGAGAAAGATACATCTCTTACGCTGCTTCCACGAAATGTGCTGATCTCATACAGATATTTTATGGTTGTGGGCTAAATCGTGTGTTTATATCGATAGTCTTTTGCTAGGCTATACGCTCTTAACAGTGTGTTGTTATAATGCTCTTAATTATTGTGGTTGTTTTTGTGTGCTTGTTTCTGCTAAGCTTGCTGTGCAAAACTGAAAGGTAGATAGTATGACCTTATATTGTGTTTCAATCATTGTTTTATGATTCGCAGTACTGTTGAATGGTAGGAGAAATCCAAGGGTATAATCGTACAGAATTATACATGATATAATAATTTTGATAACTTATAAAATATTTATATTTTTTGGTAATTAAAAATTAATTTTTCTGTGATTTTTTAGTTTTTCACACTTAGACACATTTTGTCATTATTATCAGTTTATTCATAGTTTGGCGACGTCTTATATGGGGGGTTGAAGTGTATGTTTTTATTAACATCTACTGAGTGTTGACGTATATACGATCACACAGTTAGTCGTTTTTTCGAATATTTACTTTTCAGAAACGTCAACTTAGTATTATATAGTTTGCTATTAACGGGAATCGCAAGGGCTTGTAACGCTTATACAATAATTAGCCTAATTTGTAGATGTTTATACACCATGTACTTCATAATCGAATTATTCTAATAGCAGAGTCATATTATCATGCGGGTAGAGAGTGTGAAGAATTTAACTGCTCACAGTTTATATAGGTGATTATGTCGCAATCGAATAAGATTCGCGTGTTTAAGGAATATATAAATGCAGGAGTAAATATTTCCCCCAACTGAGCTATCCTCGGAATCAAAAAAAGTTGGTGTAATTTTTGATGATAAGATATATAAACAACGAGTTTCCGTTTAGCTGTGTATTCTGGAAATTCTAGGTTGTACTTACGAGCCTCTGATCTTATTACTTACGTGCTCGTTCTTTCTCACTATTTTAGATGTTAAATATATGCAATAATGGAACGTCGCAACACTATAGATAAATGTTGACGTACACATAGAAAGGTAAGATTTCTAAATCGGATAGGGTTGTAAAGAATTATACTTTCATCTGTGCGAAACTCGCGGATCGCCACACCAGAGAACTACTATGCATTTTGTGGAATCGGCGTAAGAAATAGATTGTGGCTAACCAAAATACAAAGACAACAGAGTCTTATTGAAATACTATATCTGTGTTCTTATTTTTCTCCACAATGCTGTTGAGTGTGTTTATATTCCCAGATGTATTTAAGGCAGTTTTATTTTTGGGATTTCTCTATTAGTCTTTCTACACCTTATTCCGCAACAATTGTTCTTAAATGTATATAACATCGTTATTATACATTGCGAATCCATAAATACTTTCGCTTGCATTTGAGCATATCCTAGAATTAGTATAAAAGTTGACGTAAGGTATAAAGGACAGGCTGCACCTGGTGATTATACGACAACTTGAACAGGGAACTTCGTGTTTCTTTTGATGTTTTGGGGCTAATTTTTGAATTCCTATATCTTTTTTGGGTGCGCAAGAGAACTGACTGCTACACGTTTAGGTCTACTAGACGGAACCAGGGCATAATATTGTCTTCGTCTGCATCAACGCCGTAAGATCATTGTTACTGCGAATGCAAAACAATATTTTTCGCAAGGTTTTTTGTGGGTGGAACTTCTCTTGTTTAGAAGTGGTCATTCTATACATTCTTCGTAACCTTATACCGATAATATACGTGTTCTTCTCTTAAAACTCAATCCTATAGTTAAGAAATCAAGTGCTCGGATTACTAAAGACTGTTTTCAATTCTACAATTACAACTATGCAAAAATGTTTGACTTTATTTGTTTTTACTATAATTTTACTTTTTTATTTCTCATTCTTAAAATTGTCAATAAGTTAGGTAATAAAATTATTAATCAATTATACGTGGATATCAACGTTAGAATAATTGTTCAAATATATTGGAATAAATTTATATTTTGATTTTTTAGGATATTTTATTTTTTTTCCTCTGAAATACTCATAACGATATTATGATAGTCATAATCAATATAAAGAATACTATAATAACATTATTCATGATGGAAATCAGGTATAGAAAATTGATTCTAAAGGCAAAATATTTTTATTATGTTTTATTTAGGATTTCTATTATTTTATTACTTTTTTATATGCCAAAGATTTTTTTTACTATGATTTTAGATATATACATTTAATAATTGCTCGCTATTCAGTATCACTCAGCGTATATTTCATTCTCTCGCTCTCTACACCAAATAAGAATTGAACGAAGAAAAAAATTTTCTGATTATTTATATTTTTTATGAGGTATATAATATAAAATATGTCTCATCTCTGTACTGTATATAGAAATCTTATAACTTTATCCACAGAGTGATGCTGAACAATTATCGTTTTAGATTTTTTTAAGTAGATTTTAAAATACTATAGTTATATCTAAATAGAGCAAACTATGTCTTGCAACAATCTGATATATATTATTATAGCTGTGATCTTTAATGGGATGTAATACTTTTCTATTAATATATTTCATATTGCTTCTTTTTCTATAATCCCAATCGAGCACTAGTCCCCGAAATACTAAAATTTTACTAACAGTCAAACATAAAGGTATTCATGTATCAAACTAAGTATCTACTAATAAGAGAATGTAAATTCCTTTTCTTCTTTAAATATATTTATTTTTTGGGCTCTTATTGTTTACTTCTAACTTTCTGTGTACCAGAGTAATGAACCCGCAAAATAATGTCTATAGAAACCTAATAACATTCGCTTAAGTAACGAGGATAGAATGTTATTGAGATATAATTGGTTCTAAAATAACATGAAGCATATAAATTTATAATATTATTTTTTGACATTTTTCATAGTGTGTTATATTCGTGATTTTGTGATAATATACATAGCTGTGCTGATAATATATAATACTCGAATACAGAAAATTATGCACTTATCAAGTTACATAATATATACTCTAGCTTGTTTCGGAACTTATGAAGACTAAGACAAAATCGGTCTTCCTTGTTCACTCCAATATATGAATAATTTGTTTTTTTGGGATTTTGTTAATAAATTGGTTCTTATAATTTTATTTATATAATTAAAACAATCCGAACACAAAAACACACTTTCAGAGTACGATTTAGAAAAAAAATAACCCATTTATACTAGGAAAAAACTTATTGTATATTTTTCTAAATTTTTAAACAGTTATTATCGTAAGAAAATTGTTCAAAAGGTTATTATTTTTTTTGTACTATCGTAGTTTTCGAGAAAAAAATAAATAAAAAATCATATAAAGTATATAAATATTATTTTTTCCTCTCTTTTTAGAATAAAATAATATATCTTACCTTGATATTTACGAATTGTTATTTAAGTATTATTTCTTGGTATAGCTATCGTAGTTTTTTCAGAATGTTATTTTTGAGAATACTTAGATAATTCGCCTTATATCTACTTGACCTAGATTTATATTATATTATATCGTTATTTATATTATTTATTGTATGTTGAACTAATATATAATATATTATAATATATATTATTATTGTACAAGTTCAATCGCCTCACGGGCATAGCCCATTTAAGGAAGGGAAATTTTTAAAAAGTTGTTTCATAGAATCCGGAATCTCCATTGCGGCTCAAGTAGTAGGTGAGTGTGAGAAGTATTTTTGGGTAATTGTGCATCCCTGCTGTGATGAATTTGTAAAAGGCACTTCTTCGAATACGATGTGCTTTGCGGCTATATCTTTCGAGCTCTAATACTAAGGCGGTCCTTCCTGACCGCTGTGCACTCAGTTGCTCTAAAGATATATGTATAAGTCGTATAGATACAAACTCGCCTTCACCCTCGATATAGTACGTT
>JABUQX010045401.1:40000-42500 GCA_015478945.1 Trachelipus rathkii | reverse complement strand
TATTATATATATATAATATATATATTAATAAATTGATAATCGTGTCCTGGGAGCAAATAAATTGCAAGGAAGGGTTTGGGTTTAAAGTATAAAATGGTGTGGAGATCAATAATTTGTTAAGCGTGTGGTCTAATGGGTATTCACCTTGTAGTATGTTAAAGTTGGAAAGGTTTTGAAAACTCAGTGAAAATTGAACGCGGATAGTCACCGGAGTGGATTTGTTGATGCGAGGGATTGTAAGTAACTATAAAGATTTCAGAAATAATTTTCCACCGGAAGAATTGAGGAAAAAATAGTTTGTAGGATTGGAGTAGGAGTACGAACAGATTATAGAGTTTGTTGTGATTTGATAATATATATCATACTATATATATATATATTATATATAAGTATATAATATATATATATATATAGTATATATATTTAATATCATATATATATAATAATAATAATATAAATATTTATATATATATATATATATACATAATATATATTATAATAATATATATATATATTATATATAGTATATTAATATATATATATATATATATATATATATATATATATAATATATTTATATATATATATATATATATATATTTATATAATATATAATATAATTATTTATATATATATATATATATAATATACTATATATATATATTTATATAATATAATATAATATATATATATAATAATAATTTCGAGGGATCGATGGGGAGAAAGTAGTGTATATATGCATTCTTGCTCAGGTTCTTCTCTAAAAGAGATATAATGCAATTTGGTTTGGATGTGGTGTGCATGAGGTTGGTGGGTATGCAGAGATTTAAGGAGGAAATTTTCCACAGTGAGCTGGAGAAGTAGATTTGCTTTAATTCTTTGCAAAATTGCAATAATTTGTTCGGCAAACTGTTGTGTGACCCATGTTTGGCGTTGCTTGACTTTGATTTGGTTGCTCCTGTAACCCAGGAACATCCCAGCGGAATGCCATGTGGACCAGTAGGGGTTCCAGCACCCTTTATGGATTTACATAAGTACGAGTTTCGAAAACAGTGATATGAAGAGGGAGATTGGCCTACTGTACATGCTCTAACGGCGACGCTGTTGGCGATGGTTCGAGTCCTGGCGCGAGCGAATTTTTTCGTCTTATTATTGCAAAATTTGTCGCAACTGTTGTTGTGCCCTTGTGGCGTTTTGTGTCTGTGTGGTGTGTTACTGAGGGATGGTTGCTGCCTAACCCATTGGACACAACAGCGGATATGCTATGTGGATCCAGGTAGGAGTACCAAGCACCCTTCTATGGATATATATTATAATTAGTATATATATATATAGTTATAATATATATATATTTAATATATAATAATTATATATATATATTATATATATATATATATATATAGATATATATATATATTATATATATTATATTATATATAATTATATATGCTTTTCCTGTATTTTATTTCCTCAGTCCGTGAGTGGTTAATCTGTAAAAAAAATAAAAAATACATCACTTTAATACATACATACATACATACATACATACATACATACATACATACATACATACATACATACATACATACATACATACATACATACATACATACAGCCTACTTTACATCTCTTGAAAAGGAGCAAATCAACAAAATACATCACTTTAATAAAACCATTCTATAGGCATTCAAAAAATTCATTCCTTAAACTACCGCAATTAATTTAATCCCAACCTTTCAAAAGAAATGACTCCTTAATTAAGCATTGAAACTTCCTTCGTCAAAACAGACAAAGACAACCAAGCGAAGATCAAATAAATCGGATTACTGACCTTAACAATAGAATCAGTAACCTAATTAAATCAAATAGAATAAAAATTTTAACGAAACACCCAAATTTTCAACCATAAATTCACAATAACAAAACTATTCAGTACGATAAAAAAATCTACACTTAACAAACACAAGCCCTACCAAACCACTAAGTCATTGCAAAAGAAACAATAAAGAATCCTTCGTTTAAAAAAAAAATTAATCATTCACATTACTCTAAAATTTGCTATAACTCTACAACACTCAATAATAGATTAATAATTAAACGACTTCGAAAATTATAGAATAAACAAGAAGTCTCTCATTTACTCCGCTAGAGATTCTCAACACCATCAAAAACTTCAAGAACCTACGGTATCCACCTTAAGCATCTATTAACTAATGCCATAGCAGTCATATCCCAAATATTCAATACGTCATGACAAATTAACCACATCCCACCATTCTGGAACCACGCACACAATAATCCCCATACTAAAACCTAACAAATCACACAACAACCTCAGCTTCGTATAGACCTATATAATTGCTTTCTACAATATCTACAGTGTTTCAAAGATTAACCTGAATAGAAAGTTCCCCCCCCCACGTCATCCCTCTCTCAGTTACACAACATGGTATTGGATAAAAACATTCCACTACCACACTACTAAATCAAAACATCCTCT
>JABUQX010045401.1:30000-32500 GCA_015478945.1 Trachelipus rathkii | reverse complement strand
ATTATTATTATTATTTTATTATTATTATTATTATTATTATTATTATTATGATATTATTATTTATTATTATTATTATTATTATTATTATTATATTATTATTATTATTTTTATTATTATTTTTTAACGTTTAATTTTATTATTGTTGATTTATTATATTATTATTATTATTAATTTTTTATTATTATTATTATTATTATTATTATTATTATTTTTTTTTTAGTTTATTGTTCATCAACTTGTATTTTAACACTATAAATTTAACATACTGTTTCAAACAATAATTATTCTGTTTTAACCAACTAACTATATTTATATATATGCATTCTGTAATTTTCCAATATTAAAATTTCGTAACTCAGTACACTACAAAATTTACTTAGATTCTGTCAGGTGCGTTTGTTTAAGTTTTTCTCCATTTTATGTCAATTTGTGATTTTATTTTCATTTTCATTTATGTTTTTTGTATTCATAATTTTTAATTAACTTTATTCATAGGTGTTATTCATTTAATATTGTTATATTAAATTTTTCATCTTTTAATTTTAATTGTAAATTTTAATTATTTTTAGAGTAAATTTTTTGCTGAAGATGGGTCGAGTAATACCCGAAACGTCCAGAGTTTATGAATAAAGAATGCTTTCTCCATTTTTGTTCGTCTTCCTGTTTATTATTATTATTATATAATATATATTTTATTATATATATTATATATATAATATAAATATATATAATATATATAATATATATATATTATATATATATTTATGTATATAAATTATAGATATATATATAATATATATATATATAATATATATATATATATATTTATATATATATATATATATATATATATATAATATATTAATATATATAATATATATATATATATATAATTATATATAATATATATATATATATATATAATATATATATAATTTATATATATATCATATATATATTACTGTACACTAGCCTCAAAAAGTTAATTTTTTGGGAAATTTATTTCGCATACTCTCTAATATTTTACAGCTTTTAAAAATGGCAGCACACAAATTTTCTGCCAATTTAAATTAATTTTTGTGGCGCCTCCAGATTACATAATTATTGTTACACATGTCTTTAATGCATTTCCACGCCATTCATGAGGTTAAAACACTTGGCGCAATTATTTTTTTTAGCGTGATTTCCTCAGTAGGCCTAATTCTACAAATGCACCTAATAATTGAATTCGGAATGTGCGTCTTTCTATGCAGATTTTGTTTGGTTTTGGAAAAACATCTCTGTTTTTTTCCTTACGATCGCAGTTTGCTACTTGCCAGTTGCTCTTCGTGTCTTTGGTATGATGGGCATTAAAATGACTTACTAAAGGAACAGCCATTTCAGCATTATCATTAACAATGCTCATTTTTTCGACATAGCTTCTTGCCTTAATGTATTCATCATTTTCACTCCATAACGAAGGATATTAGAGAAGAAATTATGTTGGGGTGACAACTTCTCTGCGAATAATGTTTACTCTTTGATATGATTTAAACTTGCCAGTTGGTGTATTCTGAGCAATCTGTGTTCATTAATAATCAAAAGATATTTCTATTGAAGGCCTTTCAACGACTGCCTTTTGAACCATTTGCCATTTCACAGCTCTTATTGACGTCTTCGTCAAAATGCAAAAGGCCCATTCTATTCGTTTAAGGGTAGCGACAAGTGAGACAAGGAACTTTTGCAGCAACTGAGATACATCTTTATCGTCAAAGATTCTTAAGTTGCTGGAAATATATGCAGGTCAGTTCTTGGTATTTTGGTGTATTAGGTGTGCTGTGAAATCAATTGCGAACATAAAAGATAATTTCAAAAACAAATAATTTTCAAATCCAGGAATTTCTTTTCGAGTTATTTTGAATTGACAGTTAAATATTACCAATTTTATAGCATACAACATTCATGCCATCCATCTTGCTCGATGTATAGCACCTGGTGTTACAAAATGAACTCCTTTAGGGGAATATCTTCAAAATATATAATAGTCAGCTCCAAAAGTTCAGCATAATATTTCCTGAATATATTTTATTCAATAATGCTTGCAAAAGCAGCCAATTGCCTCTATCTCGAAATAACTTTCATTGAATTGTCTGATAATTGTCTTTATTTATTGTTCCCCAACTGGTTTGTAATCATTTAATTATGTTGCAAACCCCATGTTTATTACCTTTATTGCTGGCAGTAGTGCAGAAACATATTACCTTTATATCATTTCCTAAGTTCCACTCTTCCAAACATTTGGTTACATCATTTAAAATATCAATGCCTTTTCCTGAACAAAGTTTTGGGACTAATAGCAGTTTTGAATTTTCTTCTGCTGATATTAGGATAGGTAATCGCTCTGCATTTTTAAAACCAGTTTGATATGATTTCAATAATTTTCATCTCAGTGTAATTCGTGGACATCTGTGCAAAACTGTTTTATACTCAGATATGGTTTTATATATTAAGCTTCTTTTCT
>JABUQX010045401.1:10000-15000 GCA_015478945.1 Trachelipus rathkii | reverse complement strand
CTTTTACTAGTACAATAATCTTGTGCTTCTGCTAACTGTTCTCCTAACAGAGCAGATTTTCACGCCTTTTTTGAATATCTTACTACTTCTCACGAGACTGTTATATCTTCTCATCCAAATACTGAGGTCCTCTATTTGGGGGATTTCAATGTACACAATACCTGAATGGTGGGGTCCTCTCATACTGATTTAGGGTGGGGAGGAAGCCGAATCATTTAGTATTCTCAACCGATCTGGAGCAACTAATTAAAGAACCCACACACATTCCGGATCGTCATAACCAATTCTTGAACACACTTGACCTATGTTCCACCACTAGTCCTTCTCTCTATAAATACACCACTTTTCGCTCCTATTGGTAAATCTGACCACAACCTTATATCTCTTAACTTTAATACTTTCTCTCCAACAGCTCCTCCGGCCCTGAGCGTTTTTTCTGGCACTTTGATCGGGCCAATTGGGGGGAATTTGCGTAGCTTCTACGCTAACTATAATTGGAATGACTGCTTTGATTCTGGTGTTGACGCTTCATCTTCTGCCGATAAGTGGGGAGCTTGTAATCACTAATGGGATTTAGAGCAGGTTCAGTTCCTTTCTTCGATAAATCTTTCTCTCCTCATCATAATTCCAATGGTTCGATCGGTGCTAGTTCTCTGGCCATTCAGGCTAAAGACAGTGCGTATCGGGAGTGGAAAAATTCTCGTTCTCCTATCACTCTTGCTAATTTTCATTCAGCTAGAAATCGTTGCAGGGATACTCTTCGACGAGCAAAGCGGGCTTTCATCAAACGAAAGTGCGCTAACCTCCTTGGTTCTCCTACTGACAAATCTTTCTGGCCTTTTGCCAAAAAACATCTCCAACAACTTCTGTAAATCTACCTTTCCTCATCTGATTTGCTTTTATTTTCCGTTACTAATTCTCCAACTGAAAAAGGCGCAATCTCTTCGACCTCCTATTTTCCTCTAACTCAACCTTGGATGATTCTTGGCATTCCTCCTCCTCCTCCTTCTCCTCTAGGTGCCTATTGCCTTTGCCTGTAATTACAATTGATCGGGTGCATGGGCTCCTGAAATCTATGAACGTTAGGAAGGCGGGTGGCCCGGATGGCATTCCTCCCCGAGTTTTGAGGGAGTGTGCTTCCGTGCTGTCCCCGCCCCTCGTTCAACTATATTCTCTATGTCTCAATACTAACACTTTCCCTCAGTGTTGGAAGCACGCACATGTCCAACCGATTCCGAAAAAAAGGAAGCCGCTCTATCCTTCTGACTATCGAACTATAGCTCTCACTTGTATTCTTTCTAAGATCTTTGAAACCTTCTCAACTCTCATTTCTTAGACCATCTGGAATCTCATTCTCTTCTTTCCGATCGCCAGTACGGCTTTCGGCGCTCGAGGTCTACTGGCGATATACTTTCCTTCTTACGTGAGTTATGGTTTTCCGCCCTTAGGGAACTATGGAGAGACTTTGCGTGGTGGCGCCTTGACATTATCCAAGCATTTGACCGGATTTATTGGCACGCGTCACTTGCTCTCCAAGCTCCCTTCCTTTGGGTTTCCTCCTCTCTTTGCTTACTTATGTTTAGTTTTTTCTCAGATTGTTCCATTATCAGCAATTATTGATGGGTGACTCCTTCTTCTTTCCTGTAAATTGTTGTGCTCTTCAGGGTTCTGTCTTAATCTCCTATTTATCTTACTTTTCATTAAATGATCTTACGTCACCTGCCCACATCTACACTATCCACTCGTATGGCGATGACCGACCCTTCTCTTCAACTCATTTCAAAATTTCTGCTCCCTTCTTTTACTTCTAGAATTGCCTCTCGTCTTTAATCTTTCCGATTCTATCTCGCAGATCTGGATAGAATTTCCGGGTGCGGTCGTCTCAACCTGTGAAATTCAACTCTTTTTAAAAACTCAACTTCTACAAAACTTTCCCTCTCTAAAACACCTTCCAACTTCCCTATCTCTTTCGACGGTTCTCTCGTCTCTTCCTGTTGACAATATAAACATCCTTGGCCTTAACATTAACAAAAAAATGTCCTGGAAACCTCACATCAAAACGGTTGCTAGGGCGGCCTTAAAGAAACTGGGAGTTCTGTTTCTGTTTAGATTGCGTGAATTTTTTTCTTCTTCTCAGTTACTCCAGATACAAGGGGCTCATCCGCCCTTGTATGAGTACTGCTCTCATATCTGAGGGGCTCTGGTTTCACCCGGCTTTTGGGACAGGGTCGAGTCAAAGCCAAAAAGGAACTTATTAAAACTGTTTCCGTTACTTTCACACTTCACTGACCCTCTTCTTTGCGCGCGATGTTGGTCTTTATCTCTTTTCTATTAGGTACCGCAGCGGCAATGCTCGAGGGAACTTTGTAACTCGCGTACCACCACTTTACGACGCGCCCGCGTAGCACAAGGGGTGCTGTGTCTGCGCCATGAGTTTTGTGTGGATATTGGTAACTCCAGGCTAGTACGCTGCGGTGGCTTCCTTCTTTCCTTCCACCTCTGTTCTGTTGGAATTCCCTTCCATCTTCTGTGTTTCCTGCTGAATTTTAATCTCCCTCTCTTCAAAGCTTGCGTCTGTGCTCATCTGCGTAATTTGCATTTAGTTGGTGAGCTTCTGAGGCGTGTAACACCCCCTCCTTGAATAGGCCTCTGCCCGTGAGTGGTGGTGACAACTATAAAAAAAATAGAAAAAAAAATATATATAATATATATACAGAATATATATATATATATATATATATATATATATATATATATATTAATATATATATATATATATAAATATATATATATATATATAATATATATATATATATATATATATATTTATATATATATATATATATAATATATATAATATATAGTATATAATTATAATATATATATATTATATTATATATATATATATATATATATATATATATATATTAAATTCTTAAATTCTAGCATTGGAATTTTTAATATTTTTTCTTAACATCTTTTAATTTCGGTTTTCTCATTTCTTGTTTTACAAATCTTTAGATATATACTTACTCTCTTTATAAACCGTTTTAAATTCGTCCATTTTTAACTAAATATTTAATTTTCAAAAATTTTAAAAGAAATATAGAGTACGTTTCATAAATTTTGGCGCGAAGATGACGTCACTATCTTTTTTCCTTAAGATCTGATCAGTAACCATCTTGACATGAAAATATCAAATTATATATTTAAATGTTAGCAAACCGGTGGCAAACCATCCCATTTTTGTAGATACAATCTGTATCTTGACGTTTATGTGGTGTTATATAACAATATTTCAAATTTTTTAATGATTGTGTTAATTAAATATATATTGTAATGATTATCTTTATTTATAAATTTTTGTTTATTTTAATACTAAGAAATAAAGGCAATTAGCAAGTAGATATATCAATAAAATAATTGGTTTTAAGCTTATAATAATTCTCTGCTGCAATATTTTTTTCCCCAGTAATATTTTTTAAAAGTTTCTTAAGACAATGTTGCTCGGCAAAGTTTTAAGAAAGATTGTAGACGAATAGAAAGCAACTTTAATATCATTACCCTAAATTTTCTAATAAACAGTTAAGAGTTAGTTGTACATTCTTGATTTCACCTTCAATGATTATTTTTTTTATTAGACAGATAGTTGTGTTTGCGCAACGTACACAACACAAATGTCCATCTGGCATGAAGAAAATACCATTATATTTGTATTCTCTGTCTTAAAGCAATAAATCTTTAATTAACCTTTAACAGCTCTCCCTCTTTAGAGTATGATTTATATTTTGAAATGTAGATTTTGACTTTGTGAATAAATCAAAGATTACCGACCCTGGCATGTATATTTCAATTTCTAAATATATATATATATATATATATATATATATATATATATATATATAATAACTATATATATATATATATATATATATATATATATATATATATATATATATATATATATATATATATATATATATTTATATATATATATATATATATATATATATATATATATTTTCAATTTCTATATATATATATATATATATATATATATATATATATATATATATATATATATATATATATATATATATATATATATATATTTTTATATATATATATATATATATATATATATATATATATATATATATATATATATATGAGACAGTGAGAGATTACGAACACGGAAAAAGGCATACGTGGTCACAAAAATGCCCAAAGATTTTTAAAATATTAATTTATATTCTTTCTATCACTAATCACAATTTAACTGTCCAATACAAGACTTACAATAGCTTACTTTAAAATGTGTATTAAAGTGATTGGTATAATAAAATTACAATAGTAGTTCTTTGGCAGTTGATGGAGACTGGAATTTAAACAAAGCTAATACGTGAGGTTTGATTTCCTTGCATAAGGAATAACTTTGTAACTGTCAATACTATGCAATGCGTACAAATAGCAGAAAATAACAGCTGGAAAAGTTGAATGCAGTCTAGGGAAATTTTGAATATATATATATATATATATATATATATATATATATATATATATATATATATATATATATATATATATATATATATATATATATATATATATATATATATATATATATATATATATATTTATATATATATATATATAAATATATATATATATATATATATATATATATATATATATATATATATATATATATATATATATATATAAAATATATATATATATATATTTATATATATATATATATATATATATATATATATTTATATATATATATATATATATATATATATATATATATATATATATATATATATATATATATATATATATATATATATATATATATATATATATATATATATATATATATATATATATATATATATATATATATATATTAACAATTAATATAAATTTAATTCATTTTATTTTACAATTGATGTTAGTATTAGTCATTATTCTTTAAATTTTTAAAAAAGAGA
>JABUQX010045401.1:0-2500 GCA_015478945.1 Trachelipus rathkii | reverse complement strand
AGAACGTGCTTCTTATAGAACGCGATCTTGCTATACCGCGGTTGGCAAAAAGAAAATAAAAAAAAAATAAAATTACAAAATTACAAAAATATAAAAATTAAAATTATAGTAATACATATGTTAAAAAGATAAAAATTAAAATTAAAATTGCAAAAATAAAATTAAAATTCTGTAATACATACATATGTTAAAAAGATAATGAAATGAAAAGAAAAAAAAAAGAAATATTTGGTGAGCTAAAAAGGCAAAAGCGTCAATTACCGATAACGATGTATTTCTCAAAAAAGCAGCCAATACAACCTACAGATTCTGAACTGCCTTCATCTCTTACACCTTCAACTTCATTTACAATTTGAAAGAAACTATTTTTGTGCTCAATTGGATAAACTTTAAAATTTTATATTACAGTCCTTAGGCTATTCAATTAAATATATAAAAACAATTTTATCTCCAAATTTTTTAAAGGTTTGTACATTGTATATTTTTTCATTTAAAAAAACTAAAAACTTTTTTGCTCATTTTAAGATATGTAGAGTACTGTACTGTAATGTAATAAATATCCTACTAATTAACTAGTCAATAAAATATGTTTATATACTGTTCTGTAAATAACATTGTATCTGCAAATTTATTCAATTATTATTAAGGATAAATAAAATACTGCTGCTATTTTATTCACCTTATACAAAGGTAAAAATTTTAAAATTAATGATTTTTCAGGGGGTTTAAAGTTATACGCGATATCGCCTATAACGCGGGGGGTCAGGAACCTAACCCCCGCGTTCTACGAGGGACGACTGTATATCAATTTTCAATATTATTTTTTATGCATAATCATAACTGTGTAAATGACAAATCAATTACTAAAATACATTTATAATCTACGTTTACTTTCAAACCACTCCTTTTACACACCCTGCCAAATCCCTCTATCAATCCTCTCTCAATTATTTGTCAGATAAAAGATAGATTTACATTCTCAGGACATTTAATTGTTGCCACGTTATTTCTGCCGGAAATGTTTCCTCAGTATGATTCCATCTTTCCTGAGAAAAATGTAAATGAAACCTGTAAAGTGTACACTTTCATTGACATAAAGAAACTTAAAACAGAACTATCTATAATTTATAGCCTAGAAGAATTTCGTTCTATGTCTACAGAAAATCACTTGGAAGCCACTTTTAGTAAAAGTGTGAAACTATTGAAAGTTTTAATAACCATTCCGATGACAACGTCCAAAGCAGAGCGCTGTTTTCCTTATTTAAAAAGGATTAAAACCTTTCTTAGAAACACCATGAGGCAAGAAAGACTTTCCGCCTTAGCAATGCTTTCGATCGAGAAAGACTTTATTATGGGCATACAAGATTTTAATAATAAAGTGATTGATAAATTTGTTCAATCAAAAGATAGAAGAGCGGACTTTCTTTTTAAATAAAATTGTAAAGGTAAGTTACATAACTTTTTTAAAATAATTGTAAAATTTTTTAATTTTTCTAGATTAATGCTTTACGGTCATCAATGCTCTCTTTTATGAAACACACACACATCACACACACACACACACACACACATATATATATATATATATATATATATATATATATATAATATATATATATATATATATATATATATATATATATATATATATATATATATATATATATATATATATATATATATAATATATATATATATATTTATATATAATATATATGTATATATATATATATATATATATATAATATATAAATAACTATATATATATATATATATACAGACATCTCCTGAGAAATTGCTATTGGTGTAAATTTGTTGATATATATTAATGTGTGTGATAACTTCTTAAATAATAAAAAATACGGCTGCCCCAGTAACTATGTTTTTAGGACCGCCCTGATATATATATATATATATATATATATATGTAATAATATATATATAATAATAATATATATATATATATATATATATATATATATATATATATATATATGTATGTGTTTATGTAGTAATAATAATATAATAATAATATGTAATAATAATAATAATAATATAATAATAATATAATAATAATAATATTAATAATATAATAATATATATATATATGTATAATAATAATAATATATATTAATAATAATAATAATAATATGTAATATACATATATATATATATATAATGAAACAAATATAAATAATATATAATATAATAATAATAATATATATAATATATATATATATATATATAAATATATATAATATATAATAATAATAATATATGAAAAATATATAATAATATATATAATATATAATAATAATAATAATAATAATAATATAAATAATAATAATATAATAATATAATAATATTAACATAATAATAATAATAATAATATATAATATAATAATAATAATGTACCAATAATATACATAATGTTAATATATATGTAATAATATATATGTAATAATAATAATAATAATAATATATGTATATATATATGTAT
>JABUQX010045400.1:15000-22500 GCA_015478945.1 Trachelipus rathkii | reverse complement strand
GAGTCTGTGGAAGTAGAGCCAAAAGATTTCCACAAATTCATCTGGATTCCTCACAGACCAGTTATAAAACAGGCTCTACAGGTCACGACAAAAATCAGACCTGTATTTAATTGTAGTTTGAAGATAGGAGACAGTCCGTCTTTGAACCAGGCTTCTTATCCAGGGGTGGACTTAATCGCCTCCCTTTTCAAATTATTAATCGCTTTCAGAACGAACAAGTACATTGTCCTATCTGACATATCTAAGGCCTTTCTTCAAATCCGACTAAAACTAGAAGAGGACCGAAATCGGTTTTGTTTTTTTTGGGAGGAAGATGGTAAGTTAATTACTTATCGCTACTCCACTATAATCTTTGGCTTAGCGGTCAGTCCCTACATATTAGGTGCTGTGATTCAGCATCATGCTAAAAAGTACCCAGACGATCTTTGTACCTCTCTCCTTCAAAATAATCTTTATGTTGACAATTTTATATATTCCTCCTCATCTGTTGAGGAACTGAAAGATATTTATCGAAAGGCCACTTCGCGCATGAGCGAAGGAGGTTTTAACTTGTGTTCATGGAACACAAATTGTCCTGAACTCAAGAAATTGTTTGAAGAGGAGGGTAAAATTGTTTCTCATCAGTGTGATGAGGAAAGGGTGTTGGGATATCTATACAACACCAGTCTGGACACTCTGAGCTTAAGTGACTTTGTTCTTGGAGAAGTCTCTACAAAAAGAGAACTTCTGTCTGAAATTTCTAAGATTTTTGACCCCCTTTCTTTATACCTTCCTGTTACCATTAAAGGTCGTCTTCTTATGAAGAAAACCTGGGAGGTGGAAATGGGGTGGGATGACATGGTCACTCCTGAGATTAAAGATCAGTGGAAGAAGCTGAGTAATGATATTCACTTTATAAAAAAGATTTATCTCAAAATTTATCTCAATTTTTCATTTCAAAATCCAAAAAAAGTGAGTTTGGAAATTGGACAACGCTGAGCACAAAACTCAAAAAATAGAAAAGTACTTCTGTACTTTTTTAGGTAATGGCCTATCTATGCATATTTCAAGTTTGCAGTCCATTTGGGAAAAAATCTGCGAAGTTGATTCGAGATGTCAAAAACATGGGTTTTAAAAATTTAAATTCTGAAAATAATGATAAGACGAGCAAAAAACACGGAAACAAAACGTTTTAGAGTCCAAAAAAGCTAACATCTTTGGTGGTTTTATAATATAATAGCCTGATAATTCCGAATTTTATGTCTTTTTAGTGTGGGGTGAAAATGGGGGCCAGCCCCAGCCTAAAATTGGATCTTGGCCTAGTCTCCGGATAGGGAGATGTAAATTAGAGCTTTTTGTAACTATAAACTACATTAGCTGTGTCAGGCATGTGCCGGTGTTGACTACAGGTTCTTCTCGGGGAAACCAAGCACTGCTTCAACGAATAGCAGCAAGGAGATATCGTCAGGACTTCATTAGCCGTTCCTTTCCTGACCTCCTTGTAACAATGCGACCTTAGGATCGTCACAAGACAAAACGACACACACACATACATATAATATATAATATATATATAATTATATATTATATATATATTATATAATATATATATATATATATATATATATATATATATATATATAAAATATATATTTATATTATATATATATATATATATAATATAATATATATATATATATATATTATATCTATAATATATATAATATATATATATATATATATATATATATATATATTAAATATATATATATATATATATATATATATATCTACATTTTATATATATAATATTTTATATATTATTATATATATTATATTATATATTATATATATATTATATATTTATAATATATTATATATATTTGTTATATATATATATATATATTATATATATTATAGTATATATATATATATATAGTGTATAGTATATATATATATATTATATATATATATTAATATAAATATATATTATATAATATATATAATATATATATATATATATATATATTATATATATATATTATTATATATATATATCTATATATATATATATATATATATTATATATATATATTATATATAAATATATATATATATAGATAAAATATTATATATATTTATATAATATATATAATATATTATATATATATATATAATATATATATATTATATATATATAGATATTATATATATATATATATATATATATATATATATATGTTATAATATTATATATATTATATATATAGCATATATATACTTATATATATAGGTATATATATATATATAATATTATATATATTATAATATATATATATATATATATTATAATATATATATATAAATATATATATATAATTTTTTAATCAACTTCAAAGAGTAAACCATACCGCATCGAATCCGCATCCCTATTCTACTTTAAGATCAGCATCCGCATCCGGCATCCCTCCTCCTCTTAAGATCCGATCCGATCCTCATCCTTTAAGATCCGCAGTCGCACACGCTCTCAAACAGTTAATTTTGACATCCTGTCCATCACAATTCAGAGCATATAACTGCTGACCCAATGTAATGGATTACTCCCAAAGGCACAATGTACATTGCAGCATCTGCCACCTCTGGTTTCATATAAAGTGCACTAATCTCCAAACCCTCAATCAATATTCTCCACAAATTTCTCTACAACTCATTTCTTAAATTCCTTTTGTTTCATAGATGTGTAAAAGCATCTTCTGCTTTACTGCTTGGACCTGACGGACATTAGAGATAGTTTTTGTTAGAAATCTTTCTGACGAATCTCTGCTGCTATAAGGGCACAACATCTAGAGTTCGAGCGTTCTTCGTAAGGAAGTGCGGTGCTACCTAGTGTAAAAATTTCCGAAATTGTTTTATTAAACAATCAAATCAAACTGATAACTGTTATAACAGGTTACAAGTATATTCGACGATGTAAGTTTCTACTCTCTCTCAGATACTAAGTGTAGTGAAACCTACGAAGTCTTCTGATCTTTAAGTTATTACTGAGTCACAGCTGAACTATTCAAAAAATCAATGATCCTTTACTTTCAGTAAGTAAACCTTTTCCAATAAGTAATAGTTCTTTATTCCAGATGAAAGTCGTTCTTAATATAACTAAACTTTCCTTCAAATCCAAAGAAGTTTCTCAAAGTTGTATGACTTTTCACTATATAATTCCAATGTGTTTCACAAGGTTGTATAACTTCTCTTCTAATTGTTCTAATAGGCTTCTCCCTGGTTACTATCTATTCTTTCTCAAATTCCTCCTGAATAGTTACAAGACTTCCTAATACTCGTAAAAGGGAACTATAATCTTCAATTATCCTTCAATCCAATCGATAATTGGCAAACCTGGATTCTTCACACTATTGCAGTAGAGCTTTGGAATCAGGACTTCTTTAAACACAAAATATCAGCGAAGTCTTCAATAATGTAATATTCAGTAATTAGTAAGATTCTCGTAAATAGTTGTTTACTGAGATAGAACCAATGGCTGAACCAAACGTAGAACCAATTATAGAATCAATTATGGAACCAGGTAATAACTATTTTATTTCCATTTATAACTTTTCCCCGTATCCAAGATGCTGAGTGTAGAGTTATTTTAATCTTTTTTCCATAAACAATATTTTATAATTTTCTAAATTAAATTGTTCTTAAAAATATTTTAAAATAAAAATTTAGACTAAATCATTTTCAAATAAAAATTGTATTTTAAATTTATCACTTTTCCAAATAAATGTTTCTTCCAATCCTTTCAAATATAAATAATAAATTTATCCGTATTGATGTGTGAAGCTCATGATCTTATCTCCCATATTCCTAATAGCATAACACACGCCCCCATTAAGAAAGAAAACTGGGGCTTTTCTTTTAACAAAACACTGAGCTTCACATCCCAATCCTCGTCAGGTAATCTCAAATCTTCAGTGGATGTTTTCCGAATCAAGGGTATTTCCTTCAAAGGTGTTCCTTTTCCCTCTGCTACAGCTTTATTCTTGGTTTCTAGTACAACTCTTTCAACAATTTTTCTTTTCCTTTTACCTCTCTTTTCAACTAGAAGTTTGAGAATCCCTTTCTTTTTAACTTTCCCAAGATTTAGATTCCTCTCCTCTCTTGACTTATCAAGAGGCTTATCCTTAGGTCCTTCCATAGATTCACCTTTAGTTTCGTTAGGAATATTAATTATTGAACCCTCAACTGATGTATCTATCATTTCAGGCTTCTTTACTGATTCATTACTAATCGTAACTTCTTCTAATAAATTAGTATTCAAACTTGTTGAATGTGCAGAACTGAGACTTTGAATCTTCCTCAAAATTATTTCTACAATTGCAGATATAACATTCTGACTCAAGAAGTCTTCTCTCTTCAAATCACTGTCTCCAATTAACTTTTCACATAAGCCTTGATATGAAGTTTCTCCTTTCCCTAGTTTCTTTATAACTGATCTGAGATACTGAACTTCATTTTCCGCTGAAATAAATTTCTCCCTCATAATCTGCTGAATGGAGACGAACTCTGATTCACATTTTCGTTTTTCAGCCGCGGCAACATTTTCGGCGGCGCATCGATTGCTAATACTCACTTTTGCTTCACCTAGTTCAATTTTGAAAATTGTGCAATTTTGTTTTTTGAGTTTGACATTTCGACAAATTATGGAGTAATTTTCTTTTCGCACTTAGAAGAAAATTCTCCATAAAGTTCCTAAGTTGTTCTTGATAATGATTGAAATCTGGCGAATGAATTTTTGACTTTTTCAGCTTTTGAACTTCGAACGCTTCAAATTTATTACTTTTCTTGAATAGGTAATCAGTTTTGACATTGTGTGTCCCTCATCATCCCTCCAAATTGTTTTTTAATCTCTCTTTGTCTACGTCTTCTTATCCCTCTCTCTTGACCCATTCTGATATCACTGACGCTCTCCTTAGGTACGGAGTTCTAATACAACATCGGGTTGTGTAGTTTCTTCCGACCGTGAGTTAATTGATTCACCCACGCATGACACTATCGCTTGACTGTCGAGGTGCACCGCCGTATCACCAAGAGCTTCGGCTTCTTCCTCCAGAGAACTATCCATTGCCCTCGCGCGCGATACCATCTCACTATGTGCAGGATCCTCTGCATTCCTTGCCCCGGGAATATTCCCAATTATTAAATCATATATGGCATCGTCCAAGGCTATGGCTTCCACACGACCCGTATAGTAGGGAGTAACGACGTCGATCATAACAAAGGGTGCATCTCTGATCGCATTGTCGATCATCAGTATCTGTTTCCTCCTCCCAGTTCTCTGGTCTGCCGACGTATATTTCTTTTTAACAATGACGGAGTCACAGCCGGTGTCCCTCAATACATTCGCTGCCATACCATTAATCTTTCCGTCGACAACGGGCATCATTGAATTCACGACATTAGACCTTACATTATCACTCTTTACACATGCGACTCTGACGACAGGTATCATTCTGCCGCATGCTAAAGCGATCTCGTTGTTATTGTTTACATGTTTCATGAGGTCAGAGTCTTTATTGGTACTTAAATCACCGCGAGTCGCTGTAATATCAGAGGCGACTTCTTTATCACACCGTTTAACTTCAGTTGTTATGGCAGCAGCTGCCCTTTTGGGTCCTTCTCTCCAATTGTTGGAACGGTTGTTATTATAGTTCCTGTATTGGTCTTCTCTCCTATAGGTGCTATAATTTTTACAATCAAATGCCTTGTGCCCTTTCTTCCCACATTTGAAACAAGTGGACTGGTATTTGGGTCTTTCGGTGTATTTAAAACTTTCGATGGCATCTTTCTTCTCTTTCTTGGAGGGGTCTTCTCTACTAGTCGTTGATGTCAAATTTTTGTTGTGGGCCAGGAGATAGTTCTCCGCTTCTTGAGCAATGACATCTAATTTATTAATCTTCCTTTCCCGTAAAAATGTTGCCAGTTCTTTCGGGCAAGTGTTAAGAAACTGCTCCGCTACTATCAGATTGATGATATCATTAAAATCCTTATTTATCTCCGCCAGATCTGTCCACTTCATGACGTAGTTCTTTAGCCTATCTATGAATTGTATGGGCCTTTCATCATTATATGCTTTCGCACTCCTAAATTTTATTCGGTAGCCATCTTCCGTCAAATTGTAGCACAGTAGAAGGGCATTCTTCAATTTGTCGTAGTCTTTCGAATCTTCTTTAGGAATGCGGGAATATGGACTAAGGCTTTCCCTGTTGCAAAGTGCACAGGTGGGAGCCCAATTTACCTTTTGTAACCAGATCCCGTTTAGTCATCCGCAAATCTTCGAGCGTTCGAGGTACGCGTCCTATTCATCTCTGTTGTCCGCGAAGAAGGGGCTTAGGACTCTCGCCTTAGACATCGTTATTGGTTTGCAGCTAGTTGTTGATTACTATTGCTTGCTTGCAATTCTATTCTCCTGAGCTCTAGTTCGTGCTCTCTTTGTCTCTCCACTGCTTCTCTTTCTTCTCTGTCAGCTTCTCTTTGTCGCTCTGCTGCTTCTCTTTCGGCTTCTCTTTGTCTCTCTGCTGCTTCTCTTTCTTCTCTGGCAGCTTCTCTTTGTCTCTCTGCTGCTTCTTTGGCAGCCTCCCTCTGTCTCTCTTCTCGTACAGCTTCTCTTTCCGCAGCTTCTTTTTGTCTCTCTGCTGCTTCTTTGGTAGCATCTATTTGTTCCTTAATAAACTCTCTTGCCTCTTTTCCCTTTAGTCCAAGGTCTAAGACGATCTTTACTATTGCCGTGCAATCCGTATTCAAAAGTTATATTTTAATAGAGACTCACACTTCAATATGTGTATCACTAGAGTTGTTTTTACTCTGAATTACGACGGTGATATTCTTTTAGGAACTGTTTCAAATAAGACCGCTGATATATTCCTCTTCTTAGAAGCAAGTTCAGATAGAGTCTTCAATTTATTGGTCTCAGTATTTTTTTCTTTTTAGAAAATATCCCGGACATGCCACCAATAAATTTATTGTCACAAGATGGGGATTCCGTCAATAACAGTGTGACAATTCCCGGAATTGTTTTATTAAACATCAAAATAAAAAAAATGAAAAACTGTAAAAAATGCCTAGGGTATGATTCACGATGTAAGTTTCTACTCTCTCAGATACAAAGTGTAGTGAAACCTACGAAGTCTTCTGATCTTTAAATTATTCCTGAGTCGCGGATGGACTCCTCAATATATCAATGTTTCTTTACTTTCAGTAAATAAACCTCTTCCAATAAGTAATAGTTCTTCAACCCAAATGAAAGTCGTTCTTGATATAACTAAACTTTCCTTCAAATAGTTCCAAAAAAGTTTCTCAAAGTTGTATGACTTTCCACTATATAATTCCAATGTGTTTCACAAGGTTGTATAACTTCTCTTCTAATTGTTCTAATAGGCTTCTCCCTGGTTACTATCTATTCTTTCTCAAATTCCTTCTGAATAGTTACGAAACTTTCTGCTCCTTGTAAAAAGGGAACTATAATCT
>JABUQX010045399.1:7500-10560 GCA_015478945.1 Trachelipus rathkii | reverse complement strand
AAAGTCTAACGTCCCACTCTCAGTTTTCTAATGATATTCACAAAATTTAAGACCAGAAATGTTCTAGCATACAAAATGACTTTACAGCTCAGCAGACTGAGCAGTCTACAGCTAAACCAAATACCGGTACAGTTTTTTTCGTAAAATTCATCAGTATATTTTAATACTCTAGAATTCTAGTTAATTACTTATACAATCTATTATATTCAATAGTAACAACTTTTATAAAGCTGATGATATAACTCCTTAAAAAAAGTGATCGAGAAATGTCCAAAGGTTTTAAAATGTTAATATTTAACACATCGATATTAAAGGAAATTTACGTCCAGTAACATTTAATAAGTCTTTATCATAGATGAAGATTAACATTTAAAAATAAAAGAAAGTTTATTACGAAAATACAAATATGTCAATAATGACTTGCAAGAAGACACGAAAAAAAATTCCTTAAATTTAAAAAACTTTTTTAATTCAATGATAAGAATTCAAAACAAAGCTGTGGAGGGGAGTCACAGCAAAGACTAAATTTGGCATGGAGATGGCTCAAAAAAATGTTTTTACGATATAATAAAAGAGTTTGAAGACAGAGTTGCATAATTTTAAAATACTGGATTAGGAGCAAGGTTATTTTAAAATAAAGCTAGGAAAAAATAATTTACTAGCTTCGCATTCCTGATTCAACATTCAAAAATATAACTTAAAAATATTTTAATTAGTTGTAATTAATTTTCTACATGAGCATCTTATTTTAACTGGCATATATCTAGGAAATAAGTCAAAATTATTACAGGTTACAGGTTTTTATACAGTATAATAACCATCGATACACAAGCAGGGCTGCGGAGCCGGTAATTATTTTTGGGCCACTCCGACACGGGCTCCCACTCCACCATTCTTAAATACCATGCTCCAACTCCGGCTCAACAATTTTATAATTTCTCTTCTGGATCTACGAACCCTTTAATTTTATAGTAAAAAAAATATTTCCCTCCGACTCCAGCTCAACCCAAAAAGATTTCGACTCCGATTCCACCGAAAATTTTGCGACTCCGTTCCTGCTCCCTAGTCCTGTACACAAATACATAAAAATTAACAATTAGTCTAAAGCTTTTCTATTTTCTATACTTTTTAAATTTAGAGATTTAGAAATCGGATACCATAATTTCAATACTTTCTAACTTAAGATATTAGATACCATAATTAAATATTATTTTTAAACTTAGTAAGGTAATAAAATTTCTATACTTTTTATAATTAAGAAAATATCCTGAAAAATTTGCATACATTCTAAAATTTAGAAAACAATCTACCAAAAATTTCTATATTTTCTTAATTTAGACAATAACTTACCAACATTCCTATACTTTCTAAATTTAGAAAATAACCTAGCAAAATTTTTATATTTTCTAAAATTTCAAAAGCTTCTATACATTCTGAAATATAAAAAATAACCTACCAAAATTTCCATACTTTCTAAATTTAGAAAATAACCTATCACAATTTCTATGCTTTCTAAATTTAGAAAACCTACCAAAATATCTATATTTTCTAAAATTTATAAGTTTTAGAAAGAATAGAAATTTTGGTACGGTATTTTCTAAATTTTAGAAAGTAAAGATTTTTTGGAAGGCTGTTTTCTAGATTTTAAAAAGGAAGAAATTTTGGTAGGCTATTTTGCAAATTTTAAAAAGTATAGGAAATTCGGAAATTTCTAAATTTTATAAAATATAAAAATTTTGGTAGGTTAATTTCTAAAATTTACAAAGTATAGAAATTTTGGTAGGTTATTTTCTAAATTTAGAAAGTATAGAAATTTTGGTAGGTTATTTTCTAAATTTTAGAATGTATAGAAATTTTGGTAGGCTATTTTCTAAATTTTAAAAAGTATGGAATTTTTTACCTTACTAAGTTTAAAAATAATATTTAATAATAGTATTTAATTTCTAAATTTAGAAAGTATAGAAATTATGGTATTTGATTTCTAAATTTCTATATTTTCTAAAATTTAGAAAATAGCCTACCAAATTTTCTATACTTTATAAAGTTTAGAAAACAATCTACCAAATTTTCTATACTTTTTAAAATTTAAAAATAGCCCTACCAAAATTTTTATACTTTTAAAATTTAGAATATATCCTTCCAAAAAATCTATACTTTCTAAATTTCATAAAATAGCTTACCAAAATTCCTATACCTTATAAAACTAAAAAATTTACAAAATAGAATTTTGAAATGTCTATACATTCCAAATTAGAAACATAGAAAATATAGAAATTTAAAAATTCATTTTCAACTTACTGAAAAATAAGATATATCCTCACCTATCTCTAATGGATCTCTTTCACAAACGAAGAATAACTTTTCTTTGCAATTGCCAAGCTGCAAGTAAAACAAAATTATTAATAATAATCAAATAAAAATAAAAAAATCTCTTAAATACAATGGTGAGTTGCCATAATTTTAATAAACGGTTCCCTGCTTTGTCATAGGAGTTAGCTGCCTGTTCGCCGAACCTGCACCAGTTCACCACTGATTATATATATATATATATATATATATATATATATATATATATATATATATATATATATATATATATATATATATATATATATATATATATATATATATATATATATATATATATTATTATATATATATATATATATATATATATATATATATATATATATATATATATATATATATATATATATATAGATATATATATATATATATATGTGAGAAGAGAGAGATATATATATATATATATATATAGTATATAAATATAAAAGTTAATAAATTATTTATTGACAACTATCATCAATCCATATCTCAAAAACTAATAGCGACAGGGCAAACGAATACATTAAGCTGGAATGCTAACCACTTACAATAGAAGGTAGTGGAATTATAGGAAAATGACTTCGGTTTCGATTCCAAATCCCGCCATTTTGGAATCCTGGTAAAATTTTAGATAGGAAAATGTAAAAAAAATAAAAAATTAAAAACATTATTCATATTAATATAGTAATATGATTAGAATGGAGACCTTTTATT
>JABUQX010045399.1:0-2500 GCA_015478945.1 Trachelipus rathkii | reverse complement strand
TCTTTTTCGTTTATATTATATAATAAAAAAAAAAAAAAAAAAAAAAAAAAAAAAAAAAAAAAAAAAAAAAAAACGTACCACAATAACCTTAAATAATGTTTTTCATCGATTAATGTCCTATGTTTTAACTTTTTAATTAAGCCATTCTCCGATCTTAAGTTCTCTAAGTGTTTTATAAACTAATCACTGTAATGAAACCATCCTCCGTTTTAATTCCTCTAAGTGTTTTTAATAATTCAATCTCTCTCGCTGATACCACTAATTAATTACAAAAGGATAATAAGAAACACATCTAATCTTTTAATGAACTAAAATACTCCATCACGCCAAGGGTTCTACAATTATTATTTAAAAAATACACGTGTAATAATGTAAGTATTGATAATATATATATATATAATATAATTTATATTATATAATATATAATATATATATATAATATATATATATATATATATATATATATAATATAATATATATATATATTATATATAAAATAATATATATATATATATAAAAATATATATAATATATATATATATTTTATATAGATATATATATATATAATTATATATATATATATATATAATATATATATATATATATATAATATAGATTATATATGGCATTCACTTTTAATTAAAACTTGGGAGTTATAAATTTATTTTACATTTTCAATACATCTTGCGCCTTTAAGATGTGGCAGGTGAATTTAAATTATAAGTACACGGTTTAATGCAGTTTCGAGTTTGGTCACCCCATCGCTGAATGGTTGAAACAAATACTCCTTGTTGGTCTGTGCGGAGAAGTGCGGCAGAAGTTTGAGAAGATGGTGCGATTGAGATTGAAGATGCGGTTGAGCAATAGGAGATGTTAATCGAAGGGTAGGTGACCAACCGCGAAGAAGCTGGTGATGCTATGTGGAGGAGAACGAGGATAGTGAGAAAATGAAGGAGAAGGAAGAGGCGGAGGGTAAGACTGGTAATAGGCAGGGCGGGCTTTAAATATGGTATTTTCCAGGGTTGAAATGCGTGCCTCAAGCACAGCAGTATGGGCAGTAGGAGAGCTGATTACATTCGTTAAACCTTGCGCCTGCGGATTAGTAGGTACCTGGGACCCTTGACCTAGCGGCAAGGCTGGAACATAAAGGCAACAGGCTGTATGTTCTGGGGTGTCGAAGGTTTTGCCTTAACAATACGATCTGCATATGCAACGAGTTCATGCAAGGTAGAATTTGGGTCTACCTTGGCCAATTGAAAATGGGGCTCGGCAGGGAGCTTTTGTAAGAAAAACTGTCTAACTATATTTATACAGGGACCAACAGGGTGACCCCTCTAACAATCCTAACATATCAGATAATAGGGCGGACGATAGCCGATCGCCAAGGCTCTCATTTTTTAAATATTTTTTAATTTTTTCAGTATCAGTAATAACTAACCTAGCTAACTATTCATTTTTTAATTCTGAGTATGGCTGATTGCTGGAATGCAGCCGGGGTAAGACTTCTTTTAACCGTTGGAGATCTTACAGTAATTATACCTAGTAAATGACGCTCTAAAGCGTTCATTTTCGGTGGTTGCCTCTAATTGTAATTCTAGGAGGGTAAAGGTTAAATCAAGATCGGAATCGATGAACTTACGGTAAATGTGGAAAGTTTTATTAGTCTGAGCCGGAACCAGTCACATTGACATTAGCATTTTGAGAACCATCATCGGATGGTGGCGACATGGTAAAAAAATGATTTAAAATACAATAATTAAAAATAGGCCACATGGGAGCACTGTGAGAAATATAAGCTAGCTAGCTTAAATAATATTTAAAATGCTTAAAACTACAAAAAAATACACGATTGGAAGAAAAACGAAGGCCAAAATGGCCTACCAATAATATCTTTAAAATGGTGGGAAGGAACGAATGTTCCTATAGCTTGGCTGATTTTTACTAGCCAGACCCCGTTAATAAAATATATTAAAGAGAATAGGCAAGAATAATGGCAGCTGCTTGGAACTGGGAACCTCTGGAAGGTCTAAAAAGGCAAACACGGTGGCTGTAGGAGACCTCTTGAAGGCCCTGAAGGAGGGATGTTGCTTGAAGAAAGGCGTCGATGATTGCCTCACTCCGGGATCACCAAATGTAGGATCAGGTCCTATATAGGAAGTCAAAGATGTTGAAGTTTTCACTTTATTTTCTATATCAGAAGGCAGGATCACAAAAAGCAAAAAAATATATATATAAAAAATATAAATAATAACTGATAACAAAAATAACAACAAAAATAATTATAATAATGAGTTTACATAAAAATATATAAAGTTATTTTTTACTAAGAAAATTTTGGCGATAGGGGGTGTACGAAATTATGATTTCTAAACCTAAATAAAGCGTATTTCTAAAATTAATACTGACTATATAAATTCAATACACCGTGCGTAACGAATTTTCACTTGAATAATGTTAAGAGCACAAAATACTTTATATTAAAATATATTAATCTCTCTGT